>CAUYQG010236958.1:0-13942 GCA_963574415.1 Tarsius wallacei | reverse complement strand
GCTCCCGGCCACCGCAGCCTCGACCTGCTGGGCTCCGGCGATCCTTCCGCCTCAGCCTTCCGAGTAGCTGGAACTACAGGCGCGCGCTACCACGCCTGGCTAATTTTTTTGATTTATTGTAGAGATGCAGTCTCGCCAAGTTGCCCAGGCAGGTCTTGAACCCGTGGGGTCAGGCAATTCACTCACCTCGGCCTCCCAAAGTGCGGGATTACAGGCTGAGCCACCAAGCCTGGCCTGAATGTGTTTTGTGTAAAGAGGAAGCAAAAAATGAATACAGGTGCCCTGAATTGCAGCTCACTGCTCCTTTCACTGACTTGGGATGCTGTGCAAAATCAGGCCCTGAGGTTAAGGTGACAGGTCATGAAGGAAAGCAATTAGGATGAGTGAGTTAGGACTTACAATAAACCAAAGAGAAGAAAGGTTATAATTTGTTGAATGAAGCAAAGTCAATTAAAGGCAAAGAAGAATAGGCCTTTTAAAGAGATGCCTATCCAGAAATTTCACACCACATAGTAGAATTATGCTGGAAAAATGTAGGGTGAAAGAAAGGAGAGAAAATACGGAGTATTATCATTGGATAATACTCCAGGATCCTGTGCTAGGGAACAGATAATGAGTTCCTAACACAGACAGCAAAATGGGGCAAAGGCATCATCTGGGCTGGAGAGCTCACCCGCTGTACCTCATCTTTTGATTTTAGCAATGATTTGTGTCTGGGAAGTTTAGACCCACATCTCAGTCATTGCTCTTAATTTTAGGTTTCTCCTAGTTATTTTTTTATGTAAACTTTGGAACCAATTGTCTAGCACCAGAAAAGAACACTGCTTGGCATTTGGATGTGTTAAATTTATAGAAAACTTAGGAGAATTGCATTTTTTTACAAAGTCAAATCATCCTATCCATTTGTTCATACCTATTTTTGTGCTGTTCAAAAGCATCTGAAATTTTCCTCATACAGGTTTTATGCATTTCCTGTTAGGTTTCTTTCTTTTTAAAAATCTTTTTATTGTTGCTATAAATGGAGTTTTCTTTCCTATTGTGTCTTTTTACCTTATTTTATTTTACTTTATTTTATTATAGAGATGTGGAGTACAAGTGAGCATTATCTACGTAAGTAGGCTACATGCAGGTGATGTTTGGGCTTCTAACTGACCCCTACTCCCCCTGGTGGTGGACTGTATCTTTAAAAAAAACTGTATGTAGTTAAGAAAGTGAACATTAATTTGCATTTTATGTAGCTGTGTTTTTAAAATATTTTGATCTTATTCCTTTTTAATTCTAAAAGTTATTGGGTATCTCAAAAAAGTTTTTGTTTATATGGATTTTATCTGTTGGTATTTATTATACTAAAAATTAAAACCAAAGGATTTTAAAATATTGATTTATTCATGTAAGATAATGAGAAGCCAATTACTTAGGGAAAATTGGCGGGAAGAGTGACACTGTTTTACACTTTTGCAGATCATTTTATTTTATTTTATTTTTTGATTTATTGTAGAGATGCGGTCTCACCAACTTGCTCAGGCGGATCTCAAACCCGTGGGCTCAGGCAATCCACTCACCTCAGCCTCCCAAAGCGTGGGATTACAGGCTGAACCACCGAGCCCGGCTTGCAGATCATTTTAATCTTCAGTTTACTAGAAAGCAATACATTCACCTGTCTCCTTTTCCATTGAGCTCATTGCTGTATCACATGTTATTGCAAACTCTGGGAGAACCGACCATACATGCTTGTGAGAATGTCAGTGATGCTCAGTATCTTTATAGGAATAAATTTAGCCTTGCAAAAACCCTGGAAGAGAATTGCTATTATAGTATATTGGTTTTTTTCAAGTAGAAACGATTGATAAATTATTTTCTAAAGCTTTTCTTATCTTTTGTCTATTAGTAATATGTGAATTCTACAGGTTGATTTTCTAATGTTGAAGGGTACTTGAAATCTCAGGATAAAGAAAACCCATATAATCACAGTGTATTGTTTTCTTAATGTGATATTTGGTGTTTGTTTATGTTTATTTAGAATTTTGACATGCATATTCAGAAGTGAAACAAGCTTGCACAAGATTTCTTACTGATTTCCATAACAAAAAACTTTGCTATAATGAATGGTAATGTTATTGATTTTTGGCACACTCTTCCATGATTTAGTAAAAACTCATGCAGATTTATGTTATTTCTTTAATCTAGAGATGTCCAGCGAGACAGAAGTTTGGGAGAGCAATATTGTAACATGAGTAAAATGCCCAATGATGGATTACCTCAAGATTCTCACTTCTGTCCCCACTCCTCCCACTGTGCATAAGCTCTGTGCATGGTGGTTTCTCTCCATTTATATTTTCCCTGTCTCAAATACTGAAGACTTGGAGAGAACTAGCACAGCTATGACAGTTTTCTGTGGTGTAGTGTTCAAGAGATGCAATTGCAGCTAAGGAGATTTGGCTCAAATACCAACTTCCTTCTTGGGTGAGATTTTACTAAACATCTCCAAAAGTCTCAAACTCCTCATCTGAAATAGAAATAATAATAATACTTATCCAAGAGGACCATTGAAAATACTTAGAAATAAGAAATGGAAATTGCTTAGGACAGTCCCTGGCATGTAGTCATTTTCAGCAATTGATAACTGAAGTTATTTTAGCTGTCCTGTTTTTGAAAGGAGTCAGGAAGGCAGGGGGTATATTTTAAAAAATCAGCAGATAGCTATGACCTGGTACAATTAGGGAAGACTTTGGGGGAACCAGAAGAGTTGAAGTTTGAGTAAGCATATGGTTATCTCTTGCCACATAACACATTACCCCAAAGCTGAGCAGCATAAAACAACAAATATTCATTATTTTGCACAGCTTCTGAGAGTCAGGAAGTCAGGAGTAGTTTTCCTTGTTGGTTCTGGCTGAAGGTCTCTCATAAAGCATTAGTCAAGCTGTTGGCCAGGGCTGTGATCATCTGAAAGGACTGACAATGTGTTTCATTTACATGGTAAGGAGGCTTCAGTTCCTGGCCACGTGGACCTCTCCCTAGGGGTGTCCAAGACAGAGCTTCCCCCATGTTATCCCACAATAGAAAGAGAGCCCCAGGTTCAAAATCTCAGTTTTATCTTAGAAGGGGTATGCCATTACTGTTGTCATAGTCTGTTGGTTACATAGATCAACTCTGGTGTAGGGTGGGAGGGGTCGACACAGAGTGGGGATACTAGGAGCAGCAATTCATTAGGGACTCTTGTGGAATTTTGGAAAATGAAAATAACTTGGAGGTCAGGCATGGTGGCTCTTGCCTGTAATTTCAGCACTTTGGGAGGCCGAGGTGGGAAGATTGCTTGAGCCCATGAATTCAAGATCAGCAGGAAAACATAGCAAGACTTCATCTCTTTAAAAAAATAGGAAATTTGGGAGAATAAAATAAAACTAGGCCAGGCCCTCGCATGAATGAAATCCCTGCCATTGCAAAAGGTAGCACATGCAAATGCTGATGAAACCAGCTTACATTAGCCTTTAAGCAAGAGGTAGAGACATAGAACCCGAGATCAAGGTTGGGGGTGCAAGGGGTGGCCCTGTATATTTCTCACAGCTGTGCCATGAGAACATTCACCAAATCCCCAAAGGAAGAACTTGGAGCAGTAATTCCTAAGCTAAAGAATGCCTCTCACTATCCATATTAGCTTTTAGGAAATTATTTAAGCTTTCTCAACTTTAACTTCCTCAACCTTTAAGCAAAACTCTTTCATACCATTGAAAAAAATAGAACTTTCAAGGTGAACATAAGAGTAACTTATATGAATTACTTTTATAATTGGAAATGAGATGATAGGCATGAGGTAATAGCTGTCGTCTGTAAGAAGACAGAGACTAGGCTGGTGCCTGACTTTGTATTCAAATTCTAGTCAAGTTCCAGGCACACAGTGAACACTCAATGGATGTATTTTGAATTCATGAGTCAATGAGTAATACCTGATCTTCCTCCTTCCTGGATACATCCCTTTGGACGACACTAAAGATTGCTTTCATTTAAAATAAGCCCATAGGTTTTTCTGTCGCTGGACTCTGGTTTTTGAACCAACCCAGACATCAGTGATTAAATCTCAGCAACAGAACTTTGTCAGCTGTCAAAAAGCTTGTCAATTTCTGGTATAGTCACTTAGCTGTTCAGGCTACTCCTCTGTTCAGATTACATTAGTCTAAAACATATGTAAAATGTGTGCCACCTGAGTTTCCTCTCCACAAAATGTAAGCGAACAACAATACATGTGGATTATTGTTGGTTGCAACAATAACATTGATTGGAACCTAGATAGAAGTTTTTGGTTACGGAAGCTTTTAACATTCATGTGACACTTATTCTTTACAGAGAATTCATGGGGTGGATCGCTGTTGTCCTTAATTCACAAACAAGGGAAAGCTAGACGCTGAGGAGCTGAGTTATGTTGGCTATGACATGGATAAGAGTCAAATCTTTAACTATGACTAAAAGCCTAACGTTTGCTCCAAAACCCCATGCAGTCTCCACTGAATAACAGGCAATTGTTCTTCGTTAATTCATAAGACACATCGGAATATTATATCTTACCAGAGCCAGCTTTGTGCATGTCAGCTAGTTTTTATTTTATATAAATGGAATGATTCATTGAGCTTTTCATTTGTTAGATGGTCTACTGTACCTTGCACACCTGCCTGATCTCTGAAGGCAAACGAAGGGCAGTATATGCCCATTGTCACAACATCTCTGAGAGGTGGCTAAATGTTCTCAACCACGTCAGACTGCTGGGAGAGTCACAGCATGGAATGTGCTATGTCAGTGTGACAGGTATAAACATTCCCTGGAAACCTCCATGTTTGCTTCTGGGCTTGAGCCAGCAGGTGTAGTATTCTATAGATTGTAGTAAGATTGCTTTTTACTTTTAAACCTCATGTGTAATTTACACGCATAATTCCATGTGCTCTTTTGGAGCTTAAACTGTAACAGAACTTTAGTGTCTTCCTTAACGTTTCCCTTGGAAGGTAACAGTGATATACCTATTTTAACCATTGACTTTCTCAGTTTTGTGGTGTTCATGAGAAGCAAATTAGGCTGAAGTCAGTAGGAATGATGCCGTTTTCTGTCCTTAATGGTCAAATCAGTCCATATACAGGATGCCGTCTGCTCTGTCAATAGTCCTTGATCTTGCTACTGATACCCTTAACTGTTTTAGAAAATCCAAAATGTGTTCATCCAGATTTAAATCTTTTGTGCTATAAAAAAGAAACAGCACTTCTGTCTATTATTCCCATCTGTTTCTTTGGATTGAAAAATATTTTGACAATGTGGCTATCACAAGCCTCTGTGAGTGAAACTGTTCTTTTTTGTTCCCTGGCTACATCTTTTATCTTCTGTCTGCTCTTTCTATCCCTGAATAGATGTATAGATACAGTGTCCTATTATTATGTAATATCTGATGCTATTTATGTGAACCATGGGTAGAATGAGAATAAAAACTTCTTTCCCTGTTATTAAGTCAGTGCTTCTGTCGCCTGTGGTTTGGCAACTTTTCAAAATGACAAGCCCAGATTTCTGTCCTATTTCTTCTGGAATGGTGAGAAAGTGGATAGTGGTTGAGGTGATGCCAGGAGGAAGGTTCTGAGGTTCGACAGCTACGTCTCAGAGGAGTGAGCAGAAGAGTATTGATCTCAAGTACTGGTGATATCTTGTCTAATCCTGGAGATCTGGGCAGGTGTCAGGGAGAAAAGATTAGCCTCTTCCCCAATATGCTCTTAAGGGGCCAGCCTCTTGAACCATTCTACCATAGCTGAAGTGAAGTTCTCTTTGCCAGGATAAGGGGTCAGTAGATAATCTTCCAAATATAGGCAGAGAAAGAGAGAAGATGGGACAGAACATTAACAATTGGAAAATCTAGATAAAGAGTTTATGGGAGCGTTTTGAACCACTCTTAGAAATTCTTTTTGTAGATTTGGAATCGTATCAAAGTAAGAAGTTAAAAATGTGCACAAACACACACAGGCCTGCACATGCACACAGTGTCTGGGAGGCTGGCTGAGCAAACAAAAATGAGCTCAATATGCCAGTACCCTGGCAGGGCCAGCATGAACTCTAATTTCAGAGGGAGTAGTTCTTATTTGGGTCAGTTTTTTTTTCTGTTCATATGCGTTCCCCCAGGTGTACAAGTTGTATTAAAAAGATAAAAATAAAAAGACAGGCTTAATGACACTGGCTATCTTTTTCAAATGAATTTTTTCTTGAGAAAAACAACTAAATTAAAATTTAAAATAATCCAAATAAAGGAGAAAAAGGCAAATGCTCTCTCAAATTCAGAAAGTGATAGATGGTTTTTCCTCAGCTCTGCTATTTCTCTCTCAACAATTTCACGTACCTCCTCACAATCAATACCTGGACTTTTCAAAACGAATGACATTTCATTAACAGAAACCCCAACATAAAGTGATTTGTCATTACATATTTTTAAATGTTAGCAGTTAGCCCTTTCAGAAATTAAAAAAAAAAATGGAAACTACTGTTAACAAAATGAAACTCGGATGTATTGGTCTGATGATGTAGCGGAAGAATTTTGAAGTAAACTGAGTTTTGCGCTCTTATCCCCACTCCCACCACATAGTATTTACAAAAAATGCTTAGTCATTTATTAATTAATTCTGATATTTGACCTAAAATTGCTGAAGTTTGTTTTTTGCTTTTCTTCTGTTCAGAATCGTTCAACTTGTTCATCTTAAATTAGCAACTTCCTCAAATTCTGACATTCATAATCTGAAAGCAACGAAGAAAGGCCCAATCACCTGCTTCTATGTGATTATGTTTTATGTCAAATTATACTACTACTAATAATAATAACAACAGAAGCTGACGTGTGCTTAGCATATTCTGTGTGTCAAGCACTGTGCTAACCCCTTGACACTATGCAATAATGAAATTGGAACTATTATTATTACCCTCACTGGGTATGAGGAGATGCCAAGGCTTAATTAGAGAAGTTGCTAACTCTTCCAAGGATCTTAACTATTTTGTCATCATGTCATTTGTCCTTCTTATGTATCATTAGTAACATTTTAAGAAGTGGCATAGTCCTTTAAATAAGTGACATTAAAAAATGATCTATGTTCTCAAGTGATGGGACTATTTTAGGGATAAGTGTGCAGGAAGCATCCAAGTTAAGGATGAATGACTCTTGTCACAGAAATTGCCAGAAGAAACCGTGAATTGGATGCTGGATTGGACCAGATAATATTTATATTCTCTTCTCATGTATGAATTTTTGATGTTATGCATCAGTGAAAGGTCCTTAGTGGCTGGCCTGTGCAGTTTATAGAATGCTTATGAAAATCAAATTAGATAATGGCCATGGTTGGAAAAAGCCAAAGTTCTCTACAATATGAAAGCTATTCTTTTCTTTTTTTAAAAAATCATTTTACATCTTGAAGCCAGATTTTCCTCCTATGAGTTTTAATCTTCAATTCCATAAAATGGCCTCGTGAATAAACAGTGATAACACAATTGGCTCCTTTGGAAATTTAGCTCTTTTATTCTATTTCTACAACTCATGATTTTTGGAAACCAAAAACTGATTCATGGGATGTGCTGGTTGTACTATATGGTTCAGTTATGTGGTTTTAACTCTTGCATATCTGGGTAAAGAAAACACATGGGGCACAGCTTGTGTTTGTCCTTGGATGTTGTAGGTCAAAAGAGAGGCAACTTCAAACAAAATTATAAAGGCAAGAGCAGAGGAGCTTGTTCATCTCAGCTTGACTTTTCTAAAACTGAGTGTTTGTGAGTTCCCAGTTTCTTCCTGCTCTTTTACTACCAGACCCCATTAAATCTGGAAACAATCTGTTATTAGCCATTTACACTTATCAATTGATGGGCTAATTATATTGCGAGGGAAAAAAAATAAAACATTTGAACTTAATTTTCCTGCATCAGAAATGTTTATTTTAAACCTAACTGAAGAATTAGAGCATTTGTTTCTTGTTAAATAAATACGTGATAATAGTGATAGATGATGACCAATTGGCCAGGAGGTTAAATTATAGTACCAATATTCTCTCTCTCTCTCTCTCTTTCTCTCTCTCTATCTCTCTCTCTCTCTCTCTCTCTCACACACACACACACACACATACACAGACACACACACACACCAGCAAACAAAATAAAACTCATTTGGTATTTTCGATGAATGACTGGTGTTCAGAAAGTCCAGTCTATGATCGTTCACATTCATTCATTTATTCAATAAATATTCATTGAGCACTTACTAGGTACCAGGAAGTTTAAGACTGTGGTGAATAATGCGAAATAAGACAAGCAGAGCCCCTATATTTGAGGAACCTACCTTTCAGTGGTGAAAGATAAATAGACAAACATAACATGCAAGAATACTATAGGTAGAAGCTAAGTGCTGTGATAAAAATGAAAATACAGGGATGTGGTCAGGAGGGGCTGAGGGGGCCCTGAAGTCCCAATGGTCAAGTAAGACCACTCTAAAACCCAGTGGGAAGGTACCAACTACACAATACCTGGAGAAAAAGTAACAGTCGATACAAAGAAAACAGCCTGGTACGTATGAGGAACAGGAAGAAGGCTGGTGAGACTGAAGCAAAGTGAGCACAGACAAAGAGGTACCAAGTGGGGTTGTAAAGATAGAGGCCTGTTTATGTAGCAGCTAGTAGTACATGGCAAAGTGTTTGCCTTTTACTCTAAGTGTGATAAGAAGGGTTTGGAGATTTGAAGAGGAGAATGACATGATGTTGCTGTAATTTTAAAAGGTTGCTTTGGCTGCTGTGTGGAGAATAACTTGGAGAAAGGGTGGAGAAAGCAAGAACTGAATGACAGCAAATGAGAAGACTGTCGTGATGACACAGGTGGGAGATAATGGCAGCTTGGGATAGGATGGGGAGAAGCAAACAGACTCAGGGTGTGTTTGGAAGTGAAATTCATAAGACTTGTGGATGGATCAAATGTAGGAGGTAAGGGATAGGGAGGAGTCAAGGATGACTCCTTGGTTATGGTTTGAACTTCTTGATGGATGGTTGGAAACACTCACTGAAAGGGAAGAAAGCAATAGAGGAGGTGGGAGAAATTGAGAGTTCTGGTTTGGACACTGTTTATCCTTTTTGGGAAACAAAACCAAAATTGGTACTAAGAGGCTGGATGTGGAACAGAGTGCATCATTATTCACTCAGAACTTGAGGAAACGCAACCTTAAAATTCTGTCCTTCACTTCAGTTGACTTTTCTTCCCACCCTGCGAAGCACAGAACCAATTTCCACCTCCCAAATTTCAGATTATCTGTCGTAGACCTGACTTGATGTCATCTACTTCTGACCCCCTCCTTAAGTTAGCTTATGTGATGTTTATGTCCTGCTAAGTTTTCCTGAAGACATCATAAGAATTTATCTACTTTGTATTTGTTACAGTTTTAACACTTCTTAGCTCATTTCCCCAAATCTCATTCTTTCTAAAACTGAGCCAGGAAATAAGCTCAAAAAGACTTAACCAAGGTAGTTGTTAAAATTCCCACACTCTAACTCATGTGCTTTGATTGGTTCATTTGCTTAAATGTGAGACCTTGTGTTAAAGGAGCATTTGTCTGGTTCCCTGACCCGCATCAGAATCCAAGTAACAAATTACAGGATGATGGGATATTGCTGGAGGCAAGGACACTGAGAGCAGCGGAAAAGTGACAATTGACTGGGAGAAGGCTGAGGCACTAAAAGATGCATAAAATGACACAAAAGCTCAGAAAGCATTAGGAGTTAGGACCATCTAGCCTCACAGGCATTTGCTGTCTTCAGGACAGCAACATAAGTGTTGTCCCCAATAATATCTTCAAATCGTTAAGAAAAGATTGTGTTGCTTTAGATAAGATCATGTAAGAATGCAGGGCTGCATGGGAATTATTTTAGAAGATTGTTTCCCTAACAGTGAAAATAAATAAATTTTTGCAATACATATATAATCTAGAAAACAACTTCATGCAAAAATTTATTTTCTAACACCACTAAATTTTTTTCTCCTTTTGGAAATAAAGTTGAATGCGACAGAGTGTGTCTTTGAAATTAATCTTTGGAGAATGTAGTAGACACACTGTGGGTAAATTCACTCCAGGAGTCATCCTGGGTTCTTCTTTTCTTTTACATTTGTTTCCCATCTCTGTAGATGGCGCCACCTCACCCAGCTGTGAAAAATTAGGAGTCATCCTTGGTTATTCGCTTTCCCTCTTCATGCTTGCCCACACAACCCACCAGGAGGTTTTGTTGGTTACAAGCTTCAAAACATGTCCCAGATACAGCCACTTCACGTCATCTTCGTATCTGACGATGGCATGCAAACCCACCTCACCATAATCTCTTGCCTTAACCCTTGCAATAGCCTTCCAGGTGGTCCCCTGGCTTCTGCTTTGTGCTGATGGCACCCTGATAATCCACTCTCAAAATAGTCACTACTCCTGAATGAGCTGTGTGTGTGTGTGTGTGTGTGTGTGTGTGTGTGTGTGTGTTTAATCAACTTTATTTTTTAGAGCAGTTTTAGGTTCGCAGCAAATTGAGTGGAAAGTACAAATAATTCTCTGCCCCCCACCCCAACACACAGCCTCCCCATTATCAACATTCTTACAAGGTGGTATAATTCTTACAGTCGATTAACCCATATTGATACACCATCACCCAAAATCCATAGTTTACGTTAGAGTTCGCTCTTGGTGTTTTACTTTCTAAGGGTTTTGCCAAATGTATAATGACACATATTCGCTATTGTAGTATCATACAGAATAGTTTCATTACCCTAAAAAATTCTCTGTGCTGGGACTGTTTATTCCTCCCGTCCCTCTAATCCCTGGCAATCACTGAGCTTTTTACTGTTTGCATAGTGTTGCCTTTTCCAGAATGTCATATGGTTGGATTTATACATTATGTAGCTTTTCCAGATTGGCTTCTTTCACTTAGCAATATGCATTTAAATTTCCTCCGTGTCTTTTTGTGGCTTAACAGCTCATTTCTTTTTAATGCTGAATAATATTCCATTGTCCGGGTGTACCACGGTTTATACATTCACCTCCTGAAGGACATTCACCTTGGTTGCTTTAAAGTTTTGGAAGTTATGAATAAAGTTGCTCTAAACATACAAGTACAGGTTTTTGTGTAAACACAAGTTTTCCGCTCACTTGGGGTAAATGCCAATGAGCATGATAAGAGTATGTTAGTTTTATAAGAAACTGCCAAACTGTCTTCCAAAGAGGCTGTACCATTTTACATTCCCACCAGCAATGATTGAGTGAATGTTGTTCCACGTTCTCATCAGCATTTGATGTGTCGGTTTTCTGGATTTTGGCCATACTAATAGGTGTGCAGTGGACCCCTGTTCTTTAAATTTGCCTTTTTAAATGACATATGATAGGAAACATCATTTTAAGCTTATTTGCCATCTGTATATCTTTTGATGGCATGCCTGTTCAGATCATTTGTCCACATTTTAATTAAGTTGTGCATTTTAATTATTGGTTTTAAGAGTTCTTTACTTATATTAGATAGCAATTCATTGTCAGATTTTTTTTGCATATTTTTTCCAGTCTGTGACTTATCTTCTCACTCTCTTGATAGTATGTTTCACAGAGCAGAAATTTTTTATTTTAATTAACTCCAAGTTATCAATTATTTCTGTCATGATGTATGCCTTTGATGCTGTGTCTAAAAAGGCATCAGCAAACCCAAAGTCACCCGGATTTTCTCTGTTATTTTCTAACAGTTCTATAGCTTGGCATTTTACATTTAGGTCTGGGACCCATGTTGAGTTAATTTTTGAGAAGGGTGTAAGATTTGAGTGGGTTTTTAAAATGAAATCACTTGAAGTCACTCTCCTGCTTAAACCATCCAGTATTCTCCCCTTAAGTTTAGAATTGTATTAAAGTTCTTACCATGGTCTCTGATTTCTGCCGAACTAACCCGACCACTTTCAGAGCTCCAAGCTGACTTGGTGCTATTTCCTCCACTCTGCTTGGTAGGATTCCCTTCCCTTCCGCCTCTTGGGTATGTTGAGTTCATTCATAGCATACAATAAAGTAGGATTACGTAGTCAAGAATCTGTAGTCAGGAAATGAGATCGAATAGGAATCAAATGAGTCAACGATATATAGGAAAGTAAATGGAAAGAATCCCAGTGTAATTGTCTCAAAGAACTTCCTTCTCCTTGTGTGAAGGACTTAGTAAGTGGGTGAGTCAGGAGGAGTGAAAGGATTAATTGACAACTGATGAATAACATAAAGAAAAGCTTGAATTGGATCTTTAAAAAATAATCCCGAGATTTGACATTTCAAAGTTTATAGTCACTTTAGGTAAGGATAAAGGGATAAAGGATCATTTTAACTGAGGTACAATTCATTGCACATTGATTTTCTAAAACCTGTACAGTGTTACAAAGGAGCGACTTTTCTTCGTTAATTTATTTAAACTCATATTTATGCAGACGCTCCTCAACTTACAGTAGGGTTACATCCTTTATAAACCCATCATAAGTCAAAAGTGTTGTAAGTTGAAAATGTACTTTAATACCCTAATAAACCCACAGTAAAGTTGAAACAGCAAAAGTTAAATCATAGTAAGTCTGTGACCATCTGTATACAGTAATCCCCCTTTATCTGTGTTTATTTTCCATGGCTTCAGTTACCCAAAGTCAACCACAGTCTGAAAACATTAAATGGAAAATTCCAGAAAGTTTTCAGTTGCATGCTGTTCTGAGGAGCATGATGAAATCTTGTGCATCCCACCCTGTCCTGCCTTTGAATCCTCCCTTTGTTCAGCTGATCTACCCTCTATGCTACCTGCCTACTAGTCACTTGGTAGCCCTTTTGGCTACAGACCTACTGCCATGCTTTGCTTGTGTACAAGTAATTCTTCTTTTACTTACTAATGGCCCCAAAGCCCAAGAGTAATGATGCAGGCATACTGCTAAAATTGTTCCATTTTATTATTTTAATTTGATTTAATTAAATTTTTAAATTGACAAATAATAAATTTTAAATGTGTATATTCATGGGTTACATAGTGATGTTTCCATTCATATAATGTATAGTGATTAGATCAGGGTAATTAGAATGTCCATCATCTCAAACATTTATCATTTCTTTGTGTTAGGAACATTCCACATCTTCCTTCAAGCTATTTGATAACTCTATATGATTGTTAACTATCGTCATCCTACAATGGTATAGAACATTAGAACCTATCCCTCCTATCTAGATGTAATTTTGTAGCCTTTAATAAATCTCTCCCTATCTTCCCTTTCCACTACTCTCCCCAGCCTCTTGTATCGTCTGGTCTACTTTTTATTTCTATGAAATCAACTTTTCTATGTTATTATTCTTTATTGTTGTGAATCTCTTTCTGTGCCTAATTTATATGTTAAAATTTTTTGTAGTTATATATGTGTAAGAAAAAAACAATGTGTATAGGACCGGGTACTATCTTTGTTTCAGGCATCCCCTGGGAGTCTTGGAACTTATCTCCGTCGGATAAGGAGGGACTATGCCTATTTAAAACTTTAATTTTCTCAGAATCATTGCTTTTTAAAAAAAAAGTCTAAAATATGAATGCCTCCTACTATCAGCTCCATTTGCCACCTTGTTCCTAAGCTTCCAATCATGTCATTTGAAGCATCATCTGCCCAGTTTCTCATCATTACAGCAATTGAACGTAATGAAGGCTGTCCTCTGTTCTTATCTCTCACTGCTCCTCTTCGTTGTAAGTTCTCCTGAGTTGTCCTGAATACAAATGTGCCTTCCGCTACAACTAACAAAAATGTATTATGCCACGAAAGGAACTAAATCATATTTAATTCTCTTAATATCAATATTAATAATGAAATCAAGAATTCCAACTTCTCCTTTGCACCTCATGAAGACACTCACATGAACACTACAAAAGGAATTTTTCTCAGTGATATATGCGCT
>CAUYQG010236957.1:0-53454 GCA_963574415.1 Tarsius wallacei | reverse complement strand
ATCTTTTTGGTAGAATGACTTGAGTCCTCTGGGTATATTCCCAATTGGGGGATTGCTGGGTCATATGGAAGATCAATTTCTAGTTCTTTCAGAAATCGCCACATTGTCTTCCAAAGAAGTTGCACTAGTTTGCATTCCCACCAGCAGTTTAGAAGCATTCTTTTTCTCTTGACAGAATCTGTTGTTGTTTGTTTTAAGTGCCCATACCATAAGAAATAAGATAGACAAGTGGGACCTCATCAAACTGATAAGCTTCTGCAAAACAAAAGAAACCATCAAAAGAGTGGGGAGACAGCCCACAGAATGAGAAAAAATTTTTGCCGTATGTCTGACAAAGGCCTAACGTCTAGGATCTACAAGGAATTCAAACATGCCAAAAGGAAAAAAACAAACAGCCCCATTACCAAGTGGGCAAAAGACATGAATAGACACTTCTCAAAAGAAGATATACAGGCATCCAACAGACATGTGAAAAAGTGCTCAGCTTCACTAATCATCAGAGAAATGCAAATCAAAACCACATTGAGATACCACCTAACCCCAGTAGGATCTATCTTTCAACACTCTGAACAAGTGCAAAGTCTTCTGGCATTCCTTCCCCCAGGTAGACCTGACCATTCCATTCTTGACAATAGCTGACCTGGATTGCCATTGATCAAAGCACCTCCTTTCCTTTATCACAGTTTTAAGAAAGTTTGTTCTTGCTCTATTAGAATATATTCATCTTAATATTCTCAGTGCTAACATCAAAAGGGCTCAGTGAACGTTTGTTGACTGAATATTGACTGATGGAGTGTAGAGAAGCAGAAGGAGGAAAATAGAATGACACATCACAAACAATAAATAAAAGAAGATGAATTGTCTAATGCTGCAAAAAGGTCAAGAAAATGTTAAAATGGTAGATATATTGTCTAAATTTGTCTATTTCTGATACTAATAGTAATCAGAGTTTCTTAACTCTGTTAAGAGGTTATCCCTTTACATTTTTTTATTTGATCCTTGAAGCAACCTTCTGAAGTGAATTTAATTATCTTCATGTAATAATACAAAAACTTAGTCCCATGGAAGCTAACTAACTGCCCAAGTTAACTCACTAAGAGGTAGGATGGGATAGAATTTCAGTTCTGCCTCCAAACCTCTGTGACTAACCATAAGTCACTGTCTTCTCCAATATAAATTTCTTTTTAAAAAATTAAGGCATTGCTTAACAATGTTCAGGGTTGTGTCCAGGATATTGTCTACTTCTGCCTTGTCTTATATCAGTACTAAGTTCCTGAAACTTGGTTCTCTATATAAGAAGGAAAGTAACTGTGACATGGAGCAAAAGTATTTTTGTTTCTTATTTATGACATTTGTGAAATTTTAAGAGAAAACGTGCCATTATTATTTCAAACTTGTGAATACAAAGAATGTTCATTATTAGCTCTTCATCTGAAATAAGTAAGCCTGCAACTAAAAACAGCAGATAAATAAATGAGCCATTGAGAGCCTGGTGAGTTTTTCTCTTTTCCCCCTTCAGAAAGTGACTCTCTCAGCAGGGAGATTATATTCATAAAGCTTCAAAATCATTAAATTCTCAAGCACGTATTCTTCCTTCAAGCACTCCTCTTCTTCTAATGAGTTGTCCAAACCACTAAACCAAAAGCTTTTCCCAGGTTAAAATTGTTCAATATATGATGCTAAGTGGATTATTGAAGCCTGAATTTTTATTCTCTTTGCTTATTTGGCTCTTAATGTATTTGGGCAAGGGAGAGATGGGAAGAGAAAAGGAGAAGGTGCACTACATGACCTTTGCTGTCGAAGGGGCCTTCAGAGCCTTCAGATCTCTTGGTTCAATTGTTTACAAAAGGTTTAAGGAGGCTGGGGGCTAGTGGATGACTTAACTACAAAGATAGTTAACACTGAGTCAGTACTGAAGCTCAAACTACCTGGCGGCCCACCCCAGAGCTCTGAGAAGGGGATGAATGAATGCATAGAACAGGAATTGGCAGAACTCAAAGATAAACTATGTAACTTTACCATCATGCAATGGGGCATTGCTTCAGTAGCAGCTCTAAGCTCTGAGAGCCTGAAATTCTATTTCTTCAATAACTAGACAAATTCTTGCTCCTTCTAAGCCAGAGCAAAGAAAATAATAATTATTATTGTAGCTAATGTTTATTGAGTACTTACGATGTGCCAGGCATTGTTTTAAGCACTTTACATACACCACTAGTCCTTAGATCCTACCTCATAACCCTGAAGGTTTAATTCAGGTAATAATGTATGTTGAGGCCTTAGTCCAGATAATTCTCAATAAATGTAGTATTATTTGGTCAATAAATAATGTAAGTATTAATAATTAATCATTTTAATGTAATTTATGGGAAAATATATTTTATTTTAATTATTGATATAATCATATAAACTAATTTTTAATTATGATGACAAAATTAAAGTCTTAAAGTTACATAGTGAATGAATATTCTTATCAAACAGGGAAGCTCTTTATAAAGCATTTCTTTTTAAGCATGAATAAGTTTAGATTTTATTTTAAATTCCAATTCCTTACTCTACCATTTCCATTTCCTCCAAAGCTAAGGTGTGCCTTAGAAGATATACTCAGCAGGGAAATAGAATAGCCAAATAAAGAGGTTTTCTAGCAATTTCCACTAAGTTAGCAGGTTCATAAAGCAGTTGACTTTTTCCCCACTTCTAGGATAGGACAGAGCAAGACCTTTGTATATTTTTAGTTACTATTTATTTTTAAAATAGGCACAAAAAATAAACACCTTTAAAGTAAAAAATGACAGAAATGATTGAAATGACAGAAGGATTCTGTGCACATTTCTCTGTGTTAGAGAAGTTAAACACAGGTGAAATCCCACAGGTGGCCAACTCTTCTTCCAGTCAGTCTCATCCTCAGGCAGTCCCTTTCACAACTGTGGGAATTTCACAGCAGAAGGTGTCAGACTGATAAATTTTGGCAACCATCCCTCTGCTTCTCTGTGTTTCACTGGGCAAATGTGCCAACCCTGCCCTCTATTTTCCCGAAAGTCCCAAGTGAATTGTGTCCCAACTCTGTCCCCTTTTTAAGGCTGACCTAGGACTCCAATAAGTAAAATGCTGATAAGTGACAGTTGCTTTTTTCCATTGACCTATTTTGTTGTAGCTATGATATTATGTGTCCTAAATATAGTAAAACATAGATAATATCCAGGGCCTAATTTTTGAGTAGTGATGTTTGGAATGAATAATAAGTGAATCTAGTCAGAATATTTATTAAATTGCATTGTAAAGCATTATTAACCAGTATGTTCCTTTGATGCCTGTTATTTTAAACTTCTAATGTTTTAATGATGCAGTGTTAATGAGTGCTTTGTTTTGTTGATGGGTGTTCCAAATTTTAAGAATCACAGAAAGCAAGGAGCAGAAGCATGATGACACTGATTTGCATAAGTCAAGTAGATGTAAAAGCACTCTTTCCTTTGAGAAATTAAAATACTGATAATACTTACCTATTAGATTAATTAAATTATAAAATTTACATCACAAAAAAGTTTCTTCTCCTTCAAAAAAGTCATTTCAGAATATCATTGACAGAATACTAACTTTTAAGTGGAAGTCCGAAAGAAAATGTAGTTGTATTTGCAAAAATCAGATGCACGTAAGTTTTCAGAAACACATCCCAAATCAGACCCACTTGTATGGGTGTGGAAGGCAGCCTTGTTTAGTGATTTCATGTCCAAATCCAGGGTCTGAACAACTTAGGGCAGAAACCCAAATGTATCTGAGCCTTCAGGCCTTCACTTCAAAATGACAATTTTCATAAGGATTCTTATTTTTAAAAGAATTCCTGTCTTATAGCATTGCAAGAAAGATTAAATTAAAAATTATATATATAAATGTATATATAATATGTAGGATTATATATGTGTAAATATATATATTTCCCAGCATTTTTTAAGCATGCAAAAATAGTATCTGTAACTATTAATACTACAAAATACATAACTAAAATTACACTTTAGACCAGAATATTTGCTAAAGGAAATTTGCTTTCACACATCTGAAACACTTTCAATGTACTAATTTTAGGCAGAAGGCATCCAATTTTCTATCATCCTTTGCAGTTTCCTTCAAATAGTAAAAATAAAACCCATGTTCTGGAAGGATAACTTACTATCTGCATGGCTCAGTGTTTCGTACATACCGTCTCACTGAATACCCCCAGTGATCCTTTCAGGTAGGTATTATTATCCCCATTTACAGATGTGGAAACTGGGACGCAGAGTTCAAGTAATCTGTTCAAGGTTATCCTGCTGCTAATGACCACGTTAGGATTTCAACCCAGGCAGATCTCTAATGTCCGTGCTCTTGCACTCTCTTCTATGGAAATAAAAGTGAATGGCAGTGGGGGATGTTGATTTTGAACCACTTCCTACTTTAAATAAAGTTAATCTAGGTTCTCAGTTTTTTAAACTCAAAATTATTTTGCACTCTAAAAGAAATATTAGGAAGCCCATGAAGCTTTTGTTTATATGGGTTATACATATTGATGTTGTTCATATTACAAATCAAAGGTAGTAAATTTTTATTTGTTATTTATAAATAGCAATGACAACTTTATATTATTTATTATTTTTTAAAATATTTTAATTAATACTAAACGCATGCTAGTATACATTTTTTATGAAAAATATTTGTTTTCCAAAACAAAAGAAAACCTTTAGTAAGAAGGGTAATTTCAATTTACATGCTCGAAAATTTCCTTAATGCTTGACTTAATAAACAGCTGAGCTCTCCTGTCTGCCTCTGCATTCAGTCTGTTGTGCCATCACATGTCACATAGCCTGTGGAAAACCCCACAGAATACTCATGAGACAAAGGGAATGAAAAGAACAAATAATGACTCAATATTATTACAAACGTAGTTTGGCCACTGTACCCCTGAAAGATTTCATGGACTGTTAGAGGTCTCAGCTCACACTTTAAGAACCACACTTTAATATCTTTAATAAGAGAGCTGAGAAGTTCCCTAGTCAATGTTAGTCTGCAGTAATAACCCAAGTTCATCATTCAATTACTTCCTCATCCACAAAGTGTCTCTTTGTATTGTACTGGAAAAGAATGAAAATTTATCATCTCTAGGTAATGATAAACACTGAGTGGGAAACGATTTAAAAGTAACATTATGTGTCTAAAACAAAATTTTATAAAAATGTATCCAAATTATATTTAGTGAACTCTATGCAGAGACAAAAAATCATATATTTCTATCTTTACCCAATAAAAGAAGACAATCCATTGTTATACAAATGAAATGTAATTGAACTGTCATTCTATTTTAGTGTCATTAACCAAATTGATTAAATCTGTTATGTTGCCTAAGTGAAAGTAATTGTCAATATTGGTAAATAGGTGCCCTAACAAAGTAGAGAGTATCAGAAAAGCATTATGAATCTGTTTTTTTAAACTATAGCATGTTTAATAATCTTGTCGTAAAACATAAACTTCTCCAAGTTGAAGTTCAAATAAAATCCAGGCAGGAAAAGAAAATATAATTTTTAATATATCCTGCTGCTATTTTATTCCTAACAAACACTGGAAATTTGACTCAGTCTGTTATTGTTACTCTTGATAATAGTACATCACTTTTTCTTTTTTTTTTTTTTTCAGTTTTTAATTTTAAAGCTGTGGGGTACAATTCAGGCTAAGGTATATAAATGCTCATTATGTAAATAAGATGAGAAAAAAATTGTATAAAATATTTGGATAATGTGAAGACACATTAGAAGTTGAATCATTTAATTTTCCATGAGATTTCAACATTAAAATATTTCAGTTCCAAAATATGCTTGCCCTTTTTTGCTTTAAAAATTCAAGTACAGCTGGGCATGGTAGCTCATGCCTGTAATCCCAGCATTTTAGGAGGATCACTTCAGCCCAGGAGTTCAAGACCAGACTAAGCAACATAGTAAATAAACAAATAATAGATAAATATATTTTTGGTTTTGTTAATTCGTGCATTCAAATTCTTTTTGCTTTACCATATTATTTCAACTTTTAACAATGATTATTTTAATGCAATTTATTTATTTCTAATAATTTAAAACTTAACATGGTACCTTAAGTGTTCTAAAACAATCATACCCAATTTCAAAGATATGTTGGCAGAGCTAAAGAACTAAAGCATTGATACTGCCCCAAAACAAAAACACTACATTTTTAAAAATTAAAAATATTCACTGAGTGTGAAAGAACACGAGCACTAAATGAAGCGTGATTTCCATTGCCAACTGTACCATACCCCAAAACAAGCATTTGTTTGCAAATTATGCAAAAGTCACACATACATGGAATTTTCCAGGTGCTGGAGTTGATGAGAGAAGCGTTAACATCAACGTATTCCTCTCAAGTCAATTCCAGGCTGAATATTTTACACATTCTAGAGGTGCTATTATCCTGCAAGCTTTTTTTCTAATACCCAGAAGCTCTGAGGAAATGAAAACACCTACACCTACAGTTGTGTGTGTGTGTGTGTGTGTGTGCGCGCGCGCGCGCGCGTGTGTGTGTGTGTGTGTGTGTTTAAAGCGCTGCTTGTTTACATAGAAAGCTTTGCTGAATAAGCGCAGAGATTTTCTCGGTCTCCCCAGGTTCTTTGCAGCAATAGCTTGCTGGAGTCAACAGACTACTGGTTACAGAATCAGAGGACACCCTGCCAAATTGGTTTTGTAGAAGACAAGTCTGACAACTGTGCTTCAGTAAGTATACAGAATTCTTGGGATATTGTCTGATAAAGCAGGAAAATGGGCACATGCACCTGTGTTTAAGATAGAAGTTTCATAATTTATTAAATACAAGATTGGAAAAGTATTCTTTTGAAAATATGTAACTGATTTATATGGACTGTTAACGAAGTAACGTACAGAGTTCAATGTTTCTATTCCAATTTTGCTTATTTCAACAGGTAAGTTAATTCTATCAATTCTCTGAAAAGAAAAAATACGTTTATTTTTTTTTAATGACTGAGAAAAAGATTCAGAAATAGAATTGTATGGTAAGAAATAAAAAAGCATTCTACAGCTCTCTTGGATTCTTTTCAATATATTTTATAATCTCTGCTAGTAGTTACTTTCCAACATAAAAACTGACAAAAAATGTTCTACCATTCTTATAAGTTATTAGGAAGCCTTTTTAACCTAATAGAAAATAGATATGCATTTTAATATACTGGAACTGAACTTTCCAAGGGAAGAGATGGTCATATAGATAAACAATATTATTCTTGTAGTTTAAAATGTGAGTGGATATTATTGTGCAATATTCTCCTTCCTATATGTTGTACAAAGCTATATGTTTCATTTTGATTGAAAACGCCTAGCTTTTATGGGGTTATGATTACAGAGATGGGGGGAGCGTGTTTCCAAAGAAGAGAGAAATGTAATGCAATTCTCATGACTCAATTGAGAGCATCAGCTCTGAGCTATTCCTGGAGGTAAGTTGCATGCCAGCATTTCTGTTATAAGAAAAGAAAAAAGAAAGCTGAAAATGGACTGGGGAGGCTTTTTATATATAATGAGCAGAACTAGAGAACCAGAACTGGCAGACAGAGGATGTTAAGCATCTCACACTGCACAAGAAATGCAGAGTTCATTCAACAGACTTAAGTCAGTCTTCTTGTTTGAGAAAATGATTATGATTTTGCTACTTTTCGTATCTTTAATCTATTGTCCAGAAAACTAGTTGTTGACTTAGAATCTTTGAGGAAAACAAAAAAGTTTAGGTGGCAAGTAATTTAATAGTGATGTCATTTTTACAAATTTAATTCTGCAAATTTAATTCGGAGATTCATTGGAAAATTCAGGCATTTGTTCACACAGATCTCTAATTTCATAGCTATAAATTGTAAAAGAGAGAGAAATGGAGAGGAAAAGCTATTAGTAGACATATTTTGGTCAAAGTTGTTCAAGCAGCTCTTGTATTAAATTCTTCTACTTGGAAAACTCATGAGAGTTGAGGCACTAAAAATTGTTTAGTGAAAGGCAAATAAATCTTCTCTAAACTTTATATCTTGGGGGTCTGAAGTGCAAGTGAATTAAAAATGATAACTCTTAATAGAGTTCCTTAACATAAGTGGAAGGAACCGGACTTTTTGGCACTCTTGACTTTTCTTTTTTTTTAATTAACAGCTAAATTAGTTGTTTTGTTTTGTTTTGTTTTTTGCTGTTTACTGGAATTTAATTTTTTGATTTTTCAGGAAACATCTTTTGGTTTAGTGCTTCATTTATATTACCTTGACATTCATATTATTTCCATTCATAGTTACTGTCAAGCTCTTTCCTTTTTGGTCACTTTAAGACTCCCAGTTATCTCTCTCCAAATACATTATACCTTCTTTCTAGCATTCACTTTAGTTGCTGAGTCACAACATTTAAAAATGTGTTGTGTTTGCCTCAAATTTTTAAATAAGTCAGTCAAACTCTCAAGTAGCCATCCCATGACATCATGAAACTAAAAAGATATTTTCCAGCTGTTCTGTGGGTCTCTTGTGCTAAAGCAACCCAGTTGTGACAATGACAAAATGATATCTCAGATAATTGAATTTTATTTTATGTTATTTCTCCAAATATATTTACACTGTCTATTTGACAAACACCCCACTTGATAAATTGCTCTGTGGAAGAATCTAGACTCACACAATGAAGAAAATACACAATTATAAAACTGCGAAGGACATTTTTAATTATCCAGTCATGACATTTACCAAGTTTTCAGGCAGTTTTTAATGTTTTCTTTTTCTTAAAATATCAAGTTTGGAAAAATTGCAAGAAGAGTGCAAAGAATTCCCAGACTCCCCAGATGCTAATATTTTACTACAATTGCTTTCTTTATCTTTTACTTTGTGTCTTTGTTTTTGTGTAAATATACATATATGATTTTTAATGAAACTTTTGAGAATGAATTGCAAACATGATCCCCCTTTACACTTCAGTGTGGAACATAAATTTATAAAACCAGGACTGAAACCAGACTTCCAGAAATCCTTATTTGAGCACTTATTTCAGTATCCACTGCATGATGACATTCTCTCTCTCTCTCTCTCTCTCTCTCTCCTCTCTCTCTCTCTCTCTCTCTCTCTCTCTCTCTCTCTCTCTCTCTCTCTCTCTGTCTCATTTTAATAGCTTTAGGGTGTACAAATAGTTTTTGGTCTGGGCTTTAAGAGTACCCACCCATACACATTGTACCCAATTGGTAATTTATCATCCCTCCACCCTTTCCCTACCTTCTAAGTCGCCAGTGTCCATTATACCATTCTCTATATGTCTTTGCAGATCCTTAGTTTAGCTCCCATTTATAAGTGAGAATATATGATGTTTGGTTTTCTGTTCCTGAGTTAGTTCACTTAGGATGATATTCTCCAATTCCATCCAAGTTGCTCAAAAGACATTATCTCATTATTTTTGATACCTGAATAGTATATACCATGTTTTCATTATCAACTGATGGGTGTTTAAGTTGATTCCACATCTTTGCAATTGTGACTTGGGCTGTGACGAACATGAGGGGGCAGGTGTCTTTTTTATAGAATGGCATCTCTCTGTACAATGGCATTCTTTAAATATTTATTCAGCAGTTTGTAAAGAGAAGTTAAATGATGTCTGCAGAAAAGTAAAATATATATCTCTCTCAAACGCTGGTGGCAGAAGTCAGCCAACTTCCTAGCAAAATTAAGGTCCTCTGTATTCAAGTGAATCCACTCACCTTAGGAAGCAGTTTAAGCATCAAAGATTACTTGAGCAAGTAGCCTCTTGGGGAGGAAGGAATAAGAGAGCTCTCAGCCTCCACCACCAGCAGCTTATTATTGCCAACTTCATCTTGTTCTGCTGCCCAAGAGACACCCTGGAAAGTCCTATTTCTTCCATATTAACTTATTTTCAGGGATTTTGATGCCCATCCTCCTTAGATGGGTCCAGAAGTATTCTACTTTGGAGGCTTACTTCTTAATCCAGCTCTGGATAAAACAGATAAAGCCAGGCAGCTCTGAGTACAGTAGAGCAGAGAACCTATCACCTATCTGTGTGGCCTCACCTCACCCTCTGTTCAGTGGCTCCTGTGGCATCTCAGAAAATCCAACAGTCCCAGAGAAAACTTTTTGACTCTTGATAAAATAAAATTTCTACTAAACCTTGTCAAACCTCCCAAAGCCAATGAATTAGAAAAGTTATATTATTGGGAATCATAACAGAAAGGGATGGTAAAGAAATAGACACCCATCAAAGCAACTAGGTGGTTTCACATCCATGAAAGAACTAGAAACCAAAAAAAGTAACACATAAAACTGAGACGGAGCTTTTAATAAGTAATTTGACAGCTAAACTGAAAGTTCTAGTCAAATATTGCAATACAAAGTTACAGTATATTTGTAGTAGTAGATTATAAATACTAAATATAGTATAGACTGTAGACCTACTCCGTATTCTTATCAATGTCTTGGATCCTAAAACTATTAAAGAAAAAGTTCTTACAAGCTTATTTTTAGTGAAACTTGAATCTATTTCATGCTGTAGGTAAACTTCTACATAATAAAATTAAGATGATTGATTTTTTTAACTGGCTCAAGGAGTTGCAATGTATATCTAAGCATTAGATAAGTAAAGTGAGACTTCTAATAATTCATAATATAAGGGTAATTTAGAGGGAAATATGGGTGATTATTTATGTGACTATTTGAGTTTGATGCAACTGCAGAAACCAATTTTAAAATGACCACACTTCAGTAAACCACACCAACAAAATAAAAAACCAAATGAAACTATGTTTTTTTAAAAACTAAGCAATATATTTGACAAACTTGGGGTATTAATATCAATACATAAAGAGTTCTGCAATTCAATATGAAAATTCCAAAAGCAAAGTTAACAAAAGGTGAATGTAAGAAATTCACAAAATAAAAATACAACCATTATCATACACATGAAAAAAATTATTTCTGGTAATATGAGTCACAGAGTTATAGATACAATTTATTTGGGGTAAATTGCCCAAGAAGTTTTGTAATTATTACACCCAGTGTTAATGTAAGCACAGAAAAGAAGATACTTAGCAACTGACATGGGGAGTGTAAATTGACAAAACTAGTATAATCTTTCTGGAGGATAATTTTATAATATTTTATATTCAAAGCATTTAAAATGTATATTACTGTTGATCTACTTCTAGAAATAAATTACAGAAATAAATAACCAGAGTTGCATGCAGACTGGTATAAAATATGGTTTGGGTACAAAGTGGTATACCTAAGGCAACGGAGTGTATCAATTTAGAATATGAGTCTAGAGTCAGGTCACTTTGGTTTGAACCCAGCTCCTCTTCTTCACAGCTATGCAATCTTTAACAAGTCTAGTCTCCCTCTACCTCAGTTTTCTCATCTGCAAAATAGAGAAGCTAACTCTATTTACCTCATAGGTTGTAAGCATTTAAGGTGTTAAATGCTATAACAATGCTTACATACAGTAAGCACCACATAACTATGCAATAAAATTAGCAGCATATGATTCCAGGACTTAGAAAGAACTCACATGTCTAGCTGTACAGAAATGGTTAAGTAAACTCTGGACATCTACACCATGAAGACTTGCGTATCCTCTATAAACCAGGTTTGCAAAAAATATTTATGTAATGGAAATGAAGGCTCACAATGTAATTGTATATGCAAAGTAGACTACAAAGTTGATATATGTGTTAAACATCTATGTTAATGGTTACAAGAAGGAAAGAGAGAAATCAAGAACAACTCCAATGATTTCGGCTTGAGCTCCTGGGTGTGTGGACATTCGTAATGGGGAAGACTAAAGGAGGGAATGATGAGTTGGAGCTTAAAAGAGGGGATGATACTGCAAGTCCTTTAGCCATTCAAGTAGAGAAATCAAGTAAATAGTTGGATGTAAAGTTGGAGTTGTCAAGATCAGGGCAGGAGCTGGAGGTTTGAGAGTGTTTAGAGAGACCCTCAGAAAGTAGAGATCAGTCCACTAGGAAGAGTGGTATATAGCTAGAGAAGGGAGCTTATGCTGAACTCTGGAGCACTCTCACAAAAAGTCTCAGTCAGTGATCAGTATGTCCCTACGTCCCCAAAATAGCAAGAGATTATTATTTTAGTATGTAAACTTGAGTTTCAAATACATCATGAAGTATTTTATATACTTTGACATTTTTGCCACTAAAAATACAGTGAGATGAATAGATCTGAGTGTGCTTTTAAAACCTGTATGCTTATATCATTTCTCAACTACTTTTTAAATTCATTTTGACAAAAGAATACATTATTAAAATAGCTCAGAATAGCCTCGAGTTTCAAATTTTCTACAATTCCTGCTATTATAGCAATTTTCCTCTGAGGAGAAAGCCTGTCAATCAAGAAAAACCAACAATAATAAACAATGTCTCCCATTAAAATTCCATTAAACATCAAGGATATTGACTACATAATTTTGTATTTCTTCTTAGATGAATTATTTGTTTGGATTAACATGTCTATCTTAACCATTTTTGTTACAAAATCTCAGTAAAACTAGTTAGAAGTAATAACTTTGTTTAAAAAAACAAAAAAAAACAGGTTAAAAAAAAACTTAGGGTTAAAAAAAATTAAAGAAGTAATTAGAAGATAGAACTGGCTAAAGACTACCCTGGGATGTCTGTTTTTTAGTTTGGAATCTCTGGAATATTATTTCTTTTTTTTGTAAAAATGACACCCTTCCACTCTTGAGATTTATTAGGAAATGAGAAAATGATAAAACAGAAGCAAAATTTCTGTCCTTCCATACTGGATATTACATTTTTTATAGAGCAGAGATAGCCCTCACCCTATATTCCAGACAGCACTCAGCACATCCTCTAGTCCACAGCATCTGTAATGTTGGTGAAATTAATTGCATGTATTTACATATATGCAATTTGATATATATATGCATAGATGTAAATACACACCATTAATTTCACCAACATTGCAGATACACACACACACACACACACACATATTATATATATGTGTATATATATATAGATATATATTACAGACACACACACACACATATATATATATATACACAGCTGACTTTCAACAGCATGGTTTTCAACTATGTGGGTCCACTTATATGCAGTTTTTTTCCCAATCAAACTGGATAGAAAATATAGTATTCGTGGGATGCAATTTTTGTATAGGTGGGTTCCTCCAAGCTGACTACAGGACTTTTAGTATGGGGTGCAGATTTTGACATACTTTTGGGGGGAAGGCTGAAACTAATTATTTGAGTACACCAATGGGATCACCTTATATCTCCGTTGAAACTGTGGTTCTGATAAGTTAACAGTTCACCTTATGAAAACCTAACCAAGAAAGGGTGATCCAAAAGATAAAAATCAATCCAATAGGTATATCTGCACCCAATTTAAGACCCTTTACATCTTCCCTGTCCAAACTTTTCCACCCAATCAGCCCTCCCTCCCTCCTACTGCCCTTTTCCCAGTTTCATTAGAATGCATTCTCCAAGTATCTGTGTTCCTTTGCTCATATGCTTCAAACAACCTGGTACCTATTTGCTGCCTGATACGTTGTTACTGACATTTTCAGTCCACCTCTGTTAATGCAAAACTTTTAAACATTACTTAACTTTTAAGCATTTTTTATTCAGGACAATTCAGGGAGAAACATATCATATTTTGTTTTTCAGTTTAATTCCTGGAAACGTACTGTAATTTCCTGTGCTCCTTATTGTATTCTTATTTTATTTGGAACTGACACCTGGTTTCTCAATTACTTCAATAGCAAGTTCCTCCAAAATTGCTTTGTCATTAAAGAGAACAAATGGTCATCATTCCTTAAAAAAGTGCTATTCACCTCTGCACTCTTACATTATTTTTATACTTCTCCTCTATTCTATAAATACTGATGTTTCTTCAACTTCCCTTTAAAAGGCAAATAACAAAACAACCAAAAACCCTTTTCTTGACCTTCACTCCCTGTCAAACCATCACTATGTCCTTTCTTCTTTTGACCACCATGCTTAAACACCAATAAAAATTTTACTGTCTTCACGCTCTGGCCTACACCTCTTAACATTTTGCTGAAAATGCTCTTATTAGTGTGACTAAATCCACTGACATGTTTTCACCACTTACTTTACTTAAGTAAGCTCTTAGTAAAACTAACTGAATTCACATCCCCACTCAGCTTCTGAAAGCTAGCTATTTTCTCCATGGCTTCAAGGACACTATTTACTCTTCTAATTCTTTTCCTGCCTCTGAGATCATTACTTATTTGTCTTCAGCCTGGTTCTGCTTTCCCCACCTGGCATTTTAACATGGTGTATCCAAAGGTCTATCTGAAAGCCTTGTCCCCTTTCGCACGCCGCCCTCTTGTTCATTTTATCCATACTCCATGCTCTCTGGCATGGCTATATGCTCATGACCACCATGAGTAGACAGTAGACTTATTTCAAGTGACTTTTAAAGACACTAACCTGAACATCTCAAAAATATCCCAAATTCAACATGATTAAAGGTAAATGACCAAAATGTCTTCCTTTACAAATTTTTCATTTGTATTGATGGTTTTGTAATCTATACATTTTCACAAACTACAATCCTTAGAATCACACTTTCTCTCTCACTCTTGATCTTAAATTGATTATCAAAACTATTTGATTTTGCAATTCTGGCTATGACTTTTAGCCCTAGTGTCACTATTTTGTTTTCTAAAGTTCCACATACTTCTTCTGAGTATTTAATATGCAAAAATCAAAAGTAAATCAATACAGAGAAAGAAAGCAAAAAAGACCCTTATATACTTGAAAAGCCACTGGCATCTTTTTCTCCCGAAATCCTTTGGTGCACCTAATTCCTATATTTGTTTCACTGTTCCAACAGTATGAATAACTGCATTCCTAGCTCCCCACTGCCAACCCCAGCATCGCATCACACAATTTTTCCAGGAGCTGCTGGAAGACCACGGCTTTTGTTTTTAATTGAACTGGATATTAATTCCAAAGGAGCTGATTTATCATCTTTATCCTAATTTTTTAAATGCCACACAAAATGCCAGACCAATGAAAAATACTTTGACACTGGCACACTTTGACATTGGAAACACTCTCCCAATATTCATTTGCCAGAACCTAGTGAGAGCACCAAAATAAAATATTGGCGAATGTATGTACACCATATGCTAAACAAACAGAAGGTACAAATGATCTTCTATTTTGCCAAAGTGACTACGCTTCCATTTGTGAAATTGCAGTATCCAAGAGCTGTAATAAACCTGAAACAATATATTGCCCATTCCACTCATTTTTCAAGGGAAAAAACAAAATAGCAATGAAGAGAAGAGATTTCTCTAGACTATAGAGTAAATCAGTAGCAAAACCAAGTCTGAAGCTTAATTCCATTATTATAGTGATACTCATTTAATATTCTGGTAGGTTCCTCTCTCCCCAAATATTATGATTTTATGAAAATATCATAAAAGGTAAAATTTCTTCATAATGAAATTATCATGTTTGTTGGAGGCTTAAAAGATTTGTATTACTCATCTATGCTGAAGACCTTAAATTAGTATTATTGAAAAATTCCTAGATACTTAGATTTTTGGTCGTTTTCAATACGCTCAATGTGTGATATGTTCAGTATCACATGTTTGTATATAAATTACTCTCAAATCCTACCTAATTATATTGTTCACAGGTATAAATGTCATTAAGATCTGCTATGTCTGTACCATCCAGTCTGTACCATTAGTCATCTCAAGGGGCAATGTCTACACTTAATCATTCAGCTGGCATTTATTGGGTCTTAATCACGTGTAAGCCACTATGCCAGAGTCTCTGAGGGCAAAACAGATCTCTGCATTTTAAGAAACTCGTAGTTACAGTCAAATGACTTTAGCACAGTACAAAAAATTATGGCTCAGAAGAGGATGAAAAATTTGGGTTAGAAACGGAGGGTGAGCAAAGATTAAGTCTGACTTAGTTAAAGTAGAAGAATTGGAGAAAAAATTCACAGTGTGGACTGTATTTGAGATAGGTCTTGTAAAATATGTAGAATTTAGATACATGGAAGGGTGGGAAGAAGATGAAAGTAGTCAGCAATAATACTTTGAGCAAAGTCCTGAGTATAAAAAAACATGGCCTAAATTCAGGGAATAGTGTTGGAACATAAGTGGCATGAATAGGAAGAAACAGGAAGAAATAGCACCAGAAAGAAAGGTTGAGATTGTGTGATAATTATGTTCTCTTCCAAATAGTAATAAACATAAATGAGTCAACCCCTGTGTGATTTGACTTGGTCCTCATCCTACCTTCCCACTCAGTGCATACACAACTGAAATCACTGGTTTGACAATGTGAGGTTCTGTGTAGCAAAACTAGACATAACTTGGAGGATTTGTTACCAAATATATTTATTATTTTTTCATATTTCTTTAGACCCGCCATGCCCCCTTTGCAGCACAAAAACAAATAACAGCAAAAAAAAAAAAAAATGTTTTTTCAGGCCAGGCTCGGTGGCTCAGCCTGTAAGCCCAGCACTTTGGGAGGCCGAGGTGAGAGGATTGCCTGAGCTCACAGGTTTGAAACCCACCTGGGCAACTTGGCGAGACCTCGTCTCTACAATAAATCAAAAACTAGCCAGGCGTGGTAGCGCACGCCTGTCGTTCCAGCTACTTGGAAGGCTGAGGCGGAAGGATCGCTGGAGCCCAGCAGGTCGAGGCTGTGGTGGCCGGGAGCGGTCACTGCACTCCAGTCTGGGTGACAGAGTGAGATTCCAACTCAAAAAAAAAAAAATGTTTTTTCAGGTGAAAAATGTCATGAAACACAACAAGATTTTGAGATTAAGAAAAAATGAGCAAGGAAAGTAGTGGGAAATTAAGAGTAAAAAAAATAAATATATAAAATGTAGTCAAGGACATAGTTGGATAATTTGTGTACAAAATCATTGCCTTGAAACAGTGAAAAGTTTTTCACTGCACTTACTGGGGGCAACTCAGAGAAAGAATGAGTAGTCTATTACATTAAAAAGTTTACCAATTACTCTAAAGCAATTCTACTATTCTTAGTCATTCTAAGACCTTTGGAAATTTTTTACTATGAATTCTCAGAGAGATACCATAATATTTTTCATTTTATTTGTTAATCAATATTATTTTCACAATACCAAGTTTCCTACAGCTCTTTTCAGCAATATCCCTAATGTCAATTTATGGCCAGATGCAAAAGTACAATTAATGAAAGCAGTTCTATGTGGAATCCAAATTCTATCATCCATATGAGCTGCCTTAATCCAAGAAAAAGACTTACTGTATCTAGGCTAAGAGTTCTTATGTTTAGGTCCATGAACCCCCAAAGTCATATTAAAATATTGAGTGTATGGGTGCATTCTAATCAGTTTCTCCAAGTATCTATTGCTCAAAAAATATTTAAAAGCATCAATCTGAAGAAATGAACAGACCTTACAGATTTAGGAATTTCTCCACTAAACTATTATAAATATTAGATAACAGGAAATTATGAGTTAACTTATCTGACAAATATCTAGCATGAACGTTTGCAAACAACTCATCTGTACGTCAAATCACACAGTGCTAATGTGCATGGTAGTTTTAAAATATTTGAATTAGTTGACTATATTTCCAGATAGTTAAAATGCATATCTAAATTTATGCTTCTCTTGGAAAGTCAAAACTGACAGCAGTATTTCTGCTTACAACATGTTAGCAGCATCTAGAACTGAGTAGAAGCATCTGCTTGGGTGGGGCATGTACTCAACAGCTCACCAACGGCCACTATTGCACTGATTGTAGCCTGGTCCAGGTGCTACTAGTGTGTCTCTGTCTCTGTCTCTGTCTCTGTCTCTGTCTCTCTCTCTCTCTCTCTCATATCTTTCATCTTTCATATCTCTCATACCTCTGCCTCTCATCTATCTCTCTTTCATATCTCTCTCTGTCTCATATTTCTTTCTCTCTCATATGTGTATATATATATATATATATATATATATATATATATATATATGTCTCTCTCTCTCACCTCTCTGTCTCTTTCTCATAAAATGAGTGATACATGTCTAAAAAGTGAATCAATTATGTTTACCAGCTTTTTTGAGATATACCTCACATACCGTACAATGCACAAACTTAAAGTATGTGGTTCAGTGGCTTTTAGTATATTTACATAGTTGTGCATCCATGACCTCAGTCAATTTTAGAACATTTTTATTGCCTCAGCTTTTTATTACCACATTGCTTAGTCAACACTTTAAAGCACATTATCCTTCTTAGCCCCAGGAAATGGCTAATCTACCTCCTGTCTCTGTAGATTTGTCTATTTTCTTTTTCTATAAACTTTCCTACTCATTAAAATGGAATCATACAATATATGACCTGTTATGTGAACTTTTCACTAAGCATAATCTTTTCAAAGTTGATTTATGTTGTATTACGTATCAGTACTTTATTTTTGTTGCTGAAAAATATTCTATTGTATAGATATGCAACATTTTGTTTATCTACTTACAAATTTAGAGAAATTTTATTGTTTCTACTTTGGGGGCATTAGGAATAATACTGTTATAAACATTTTTGTGCAGGTTTTGTGTGGACATATGATTTTATTATTCTTGGGTAAAAACCCAGAAGTAGAATAGTAATATCATGTGGTAACTCTGTGTTTAGCCATTTCAGGAACTACCAGGCCATTTTCCAAAGTAGCTGCACCATTTTACATTCCCACTAGCAGTGTATGAATGTTCTGATTTCTCTATGTCTTCACCAAGGCTTTTCTGTCTTTTTGATTATAGTCTTCCTAGAGGTTGTAAAATGATAACTCATTGTGGTTTTGATTTGTTTCTTCCTGATGGTTGGTAATATGGAGCATCTTTTTACATATTTATAGCCATTAGTTATATATTCTTTGGAAAAATATCTATTTAGATACTTTGCCCATTTTTAATTGGGTTATTTGTCTTTTTAACATTGAATTGTAAAAGTTCTTTATAAGCTTGGAAAGTTCCCTTACATTTTAGCTTGTTGACTGCTTTTAAAATAAAAAGAATCTTGAATACAATCAAATTATTTTTTCTGTCTGTTTAGATGACCAGGCACTTCTTGTCTTTAATCTTATTAATATGATGTTAACTGACTTGGGGATTTTGGCCAACTTTGCATTGCTGGGATAAATACCACTTAACCATGGCATAATTTTTAAACATATAATATTTTATTGAAAATTTTTGCATCTGTATTCATTAGAAATATTAGCCTATAGTTTTCTTGTGGCAAACTTGTCTTGTTTGATATTAGAGTAATACTGACCTCACAGAATGAGATGGGAATTGTTTCCTTCCCTTCTACTTCTTAGAAAAGTTTGTAAAGAATTAATATTAATTCTTTAAATGATTAGTAGAGTTGTTGATGATGACCACCCTGACTGGAGTTAGGTGGTGTCCCAGTGTTGTTTTGATTTTCATTTCTTTGATGACTAGAGAGACTGACCATTTTTTCATGTATCTGTTGGCTGCATGTATGTATTCTTTTGAGAAGTGCCTTTTCATATCTTTTGCCCTCTTTGTAATGAGGCTGTTTGTTTTTTTTTTTCCTTTCGGCATGACTTAGTTCCTTGTAGATCCTAGATGTTAGGCCTTTGTCTGACATACAGTTGGCAAAATTTTTTTCCCAGTCTGTGGGCTGTCTCCCTGCTCTCTTGTTGGTTACTTTGGCTTTGCAGAAGCTTGTCAGTTTGATGAGGTCCCACTTGTCTATCTTATCTCTTATGGCATGGGCACTTGGGGTTTTGATTAAGAATTGGTTGCCAGTTCTAATTACCATAAGGGTGTCTCCTGCATTCTTTAAGGTTCTTATAGTTTGAAGTTTTGTGTTGAGGTATTTAATCTATTTAGAGTTAATTTTTGTGTATGGTGATAGATAGGGATCTTGTTTTAATCTTCTGCATGTGGTCAGCCAGTTTTCCCAGCACCATTTACTGAATAGGTTCTCCTCTCCCCAGTGGTTGATGGTGGAGGGGCTCTGTCGAAGATGAGTTGGTTGAGAAATTGAGGTTTTTGCTTCCAGAATCTCTATCCTGTTCCACTGGCTTATGTGCCTGTTCTTGTATCAATACCAGGCTGTTTTGATTATTGTAAAACTTTATAATAAAGTTTAAAGTCTGGGAATGTGATACCTCCAGCTTTTATTTTCTTTTTCTGAGGATTGTTTTGGCTAGTCTGGTCGTTTATGTTTCCATATGAATTTCTCTATTATCGTTTCCAGGTCTAGGAAGACTGCTGTTGGTAATCGTCAGTAGAATGATTTGGGTATTGCATTAATCTGTAGAATGTCTTGGATAGGATGGACATCACAGCTCAAAAAACAACAGATGCTGGAGATGATGCAGGGGAAAGGGAACACTTCTACAATATTGGTGGGAGTGTAAACCAGGAAAACCCCTGTGGAAAACATTTTGGCAATTCCTAAAAGATCTAAAAATCGACCTTCCATACAACCCCACAATTTCCCTACTGGAAATATACTCGGAGGAACTCAAATCACTCTATGAAAAAGATACCTGCACATGCATGTTTATTGCAACATTATTCAAAATAACAAAAACATGGAATCAACCATGCTTCTCATCAAAAGAAGACTGGATTTAAAAAATGTGGTACATATACATGATGGATATTTTTCAGCCATAAACAAGGACAAAAGTATGAACTTCACAGCAACTTGGATGAACTTAGAGTTCATAATACTGAGTGATCTATCACAGAAACAAAGAACTGAGTACCACATGTTCTCACTCATACGTGTACCTTGAACAATTATCATAATACTATAAGAAAGAGATTGGCAGTAGTGGGAAACTGCCAGGGAGCAGGGGCAGGATTGACAGTAGTGGGAAACTGCCAGGGGAGGTGGGGGGCACACCTCATCAACAAGGGTACCTGCATAATGAACATGTGTATACCTAACCCTGAATTGTACCCCACATCTTTAAAATTAAAAAAAAAACTTTAAAAAAATGTTTGGTAGAATTTACCAATGAAGCTATGTGTTTTTTGGCTTTTCTTTATTATTATTAATGTTGTTTTATAATAATGGGATGTGAGGATTTGCTACATAAGTATATTGCATGAAGCTGAGGTTTGAACTTCCGAAAAGGACAACCCCAGCACTGAGCATGGTACACATGGGTGGTTTTGTATCCCTTGTTGCCTCTCCCTTTCTCCCTTTTTTAGCAGTGCCCAATGTCTGTCATTCCCATCTTTGTGCCAGTATGTGCTCAATGTTTAGTGCCCACTTATGAGTGAAAACATGTGGTGTTCAGTGTTTGGTTTCTGTGGTAATTCTCTTAGAATGCTGGCTTTCAGCTGCATTGTGTTGCTGTAAAAGACATGATTTTATTCCTTATGACAGCATAATATCCTAATGTATATATATATGTATCACATTTTCCTTATCGAGTTCACCTTTGATGGCATCTGGGTTGGTTCCATGTTTTTGCTATTGTGAATAGTACTGCAGTAAACATACAAATGCAGTTATATTTTTGGTAGACCGATTTGTGTTCTGCTGAGTATAGTCTCAGAAGTGGGATTGCTGGGTTGAATCGTAGTTCTGTTTTCAGTTCTTTGATAAATCTCAAAACTGCTTTCCACAGAGGTTCAACTAGCTTACATTCCCACAACAGTGTACAAGTGTTCCCTTTTCGCCACAATCTTGCCAACACCTGTTGTTTTTTACTTTTTAATGATAACCATCCTGACCAATGTGAACTGGTAGCTCATTGTAGTCTTGATTTGCATTTGTCTGATGATTAGTGATGCTGAGCATTTTTTCTGTTTGTTGGTTGCTTTTATGTCTTCCTTTGAGAAGTGTCTATTCATGTTCTTTGTCCACTTTTTAATGGGGTTATTTGCTGTTGTTGTTGTTGTTAGGTTTTTCCCTTGTTGATTCATTTGAGCTTCTTTTAGATTCTGGACATTAAGCTTTTGTTGGATGCATAGCTTGCAAATGATTTTTCTTATTCTGTGGTTTGTCTCTTTATTCTCTTGATGGTTTTTTCTGCTGTGCAGAAGCTTTTAGCTTGATAAGATACCATCTGTCAATTTTAGTTTCTGCTTGTCTTTTCTATATGAGAAATTATTTTTTTAAATATATATATATATATAATATCTGCAAAGCACAATAAAGGGAAGTGCAATAGAGCAAGTTTTGCCTGTACTTCTTTTTATTTATGTAAGGTAAATAGGAATGTCCCCTTTTTCATTTCTTTATTTTAGTAATTTGAGTGTTTTTTCTTTTTTCTTGGTCAATCTAGCCAAAATTTTGTCAACTTTATTAATCTTTTTGAAGAACTCTTTTGGTTTTATTTATTTTTTCTCTTTTTTAAATTTTATTCTCTCTTTCATCATTTTCCACTCTAACCCATACTATTTTTTTCCTTCTGCTTGTTTTGCTCTTATTTTTCCTATGTCTCAATGAAGAAGGTTATATTGTTGATCCAGCCATTCTTTTTAAAAATATATATCTACTTATTGCTGTACATTTTTCTCTAAGTGCTGCTTTAGGTCTGTCTCAAAATTTATGCATATTGGGTTCAATTTTTCACCCATCTCAAAGTAGTTTCAAATTTTCCTATGACTTCTCTGACCCATTTATTAGTTAGTAGTGTGGTGTTAATTTTCACGTGTGAATTTTCCAAATTTCGTAGTTATTAACCTCAAATTTTGCTTCATTGGGATCAGAGAGAATACTTTGTGTGATTTCAACCCTTTAATTTGCCTTAGGCTTGTTTTATGATCTAGTACGTGCCCTCTTCTGAAGAATGTTTCATGTGCACTTGAGCAGAATATATTTTCTGCTGTTAAGTAGAGTGTTTCACAGGTCTAGTTTCAGTATATTGCTGTTCAAGTCTTCTGTCTCCTTGTTGATCATCTCTCAAGTTATTTTATCCGTTATTGAAAGTTGAGTATTAAAGTTTTTGACATTTGTTGAATTGTCCATTTCTGCCTTGATTCTGCCATCCTTTGTTACTTGTATTTGGGGGTGTAGCTGTGAGGTGCATATATGTTTATAATTGCTACAACTTCCTAACAATTGCCCATTTGTGAATATAAAATGTTCTCTTTTATCTCTAGTAAGTTTTTTTTGTTTTAAAGCTAATTTTATTTACTATTACTATAGTCATTCCTGCTTTCTAATTGTTGCTTTTTGCTTCATGTATCCTTTTTCATGCTTTACTTTAAACCTATTTTTTTTTTTTTGAGTTGGAGTCCCACTCGATCGACTTTAAACATATTTATATTCTTGAAACTATACCATGTCTACTGTAGACAACATATAATGGGATCTTGTTTTTTATTTACTCTTACAATCTCTGCCCTTTGATTAGACTGTTTAATCGAGTTGCATATTACTGCTATTCATGATATAGATGAATTACGTCTGCCATATTACTTCTTGTTTTTTGTGTCACATTCTTTTTGTTCCTCTATATCTCCTTAACTTCTTCCTTTTCCATAAAGTCAATTTTCTAGTATAACATTTTAGTGCCTATAGTAATTTTTACTATATTTTTAAAATTATTTTCTTAGTGGTTGCTTCAATACTTATCATGTTAGCACATTGGAATACATAATATACATAACACTTTAGATGCACACCAATTTAATTCCAGAAAGACAGAAATTTGATTTCTAGATAGCTCTATTTTATCTTTCTTTTTTTGTGTTACTAATGTTTGAATGCTATATTTATATATATCCCAAATTCAACATACATTATTGTAATTTTATGTCTATTAGAGAACCTGAGAAAGGAAATGAAGTAGATATTTATTGAGTTTGTTATAGTTATAATTTCTGGTCCTCTTTGATTATTCCTGTGGGTCTATTTTACTGTTTAGTGTCATTTCCTCACTACAGCACAACTCTGTTCCTACCCACCTTCTTTGCAATGTTATTGTAAAACGTATTAGATTTCTATAAGTTTTAGGTTCAAAAAAGCAACTTCTGCATATTGTTTTTATAAAATTGCTTTTGAATCAACTAAGAGAAGAAAAAATATGCATTTGCAGCAAATTTTCAGTTTTTAGATAGTATTTTTTTTTTTTTTCTGCTTCTTTCTCTGTTTCCTCTTTTTGATATTCCCCTTGCTTGGAATTGATGTCCCACATTTCTCTAAGTCCCTTCTTTTTGGGGGGGGTGGCTCAAATAAGGGATGTGCCCTCAAAGAGACTAGTTTATTATTTGCTGTCACAGTAAGTACAACATATTACTTAAATGCACATTCTATCCAGAGGAACAAAGGCAAACCAGACAGATACATTTAAAGCAGAGAAACAAAGAAACAAAAAAACACTTAGGCACTTTCACTTTTAGTTTACACAAATTTAGCTCTATTACCTGAAAGACTCATAGGCTCCCAACTCTGTACCTATAAATCTTCAAACACTTGCAACTTCACATACTGCAGAAGGTGAAAAATCCATGAAACAGATTCCAAAAAATTCAGATATTCGGATAAAGTTCACTCATGGCTGCGGTGTGTCACTAGTAGATTTCGGAATCAGCTTTTTACCTCACTTTTCAACTTCAAGACCCATGTTTTTAAGTAGGGAGGGGTCTGCCAGCCCCTAGTCCTCCATCTGTGCAATCAAATCTTGGTTTTGACTATTGTCTTCTGTAAGATTTCAGACAGCATACACCACCCACTGGGACAGAAAGGGGTTATTGTCATCTATGGTGCAGCTGTCCAGGATCAACGGAATGCCATCCAACTCATTTACCTTGCCTCAGTTATCTTTATTCATGTAACACAGATTTCCAATCAGTCGAATAAGATGAGACTTAAACCCCTCAGCCACATTTGAGATATCACCTTCTGCTTTCACGCAACCAGAGGCACTAAAGGTGTTTGTGGTGTCTTTCCCAGCTACATGAATCACTCGTAAAAGATTGATCACTCTTTCCAACAAGCCAGGAAAAATCTGTAGATAGCCAAGCAGCTCAGTATTAGTAGTCATTTCACACAGGACGTCAAGAAGCCTAATTGTAGCCAATACCTCTTCATCGTCAGCATGCTCCTCAGAGGTCACCTTGAGCACTGCCCTGCACTCACCCACAAAAGTGCTTGCAGTCAACTCAGCATGGTTTAAAAACACAGGGATACAGGGATGTCATCCTTGGTCAGTGGCTCATCATCTGCTACCTTAGTTATCAAAAGATCTAATAATATAACCCTTTCTTTATTGTTCAGTTTGGGAAACATGGCTTCCACCAATTCTGGGCTTTTCAGAAAGTGATCTGTAATAATCGAAAATGGCCATTCTGATCCAGGCTGCTTTTGGTGAGCATTTATGACATCAATTACAATATTGAGGTTTTCTTCCAGTTCTGTCATTCTTTCATGATTAAAGCATGTAAACAAAATCATTGAGTAGGCAACAATTTTTTTGTCTGGATGATTTAAGCAAGACAGAAAGAGTTCTGGGAAAGCATACATCTAAACAATAGACTGGGAATCTTCATTCTGTGAGGCAACGTTGCCTAAAAACTGCAGGCCACAGCGAAAAGCTGTCAACAGGGATTCCTGCTCCACTCACAGTTCACGAAGCAAAAGAACCAAATCAACAGCAACACCAATCATATCCAAGGGCGACGAAGTGAGACTCCAACTCAAAAAAAGAAAAAAGATATCCAAGATTTGGCCAGCTCAGTGGCTCAGCCTGCACTTTGGAATGCCGAGGCGAGTGGATTGCCTGAGCCTGTGGGTTTGAGACCGGCCAGGGCAACTTGGCGAGACTTCATCTCTACAATAAATCAAAAAATTAGCTAGGCATGTTAGCACACACCTGTAGTTCCTGCTACTTAAATGGCTGAGGCAGAAGGATCCCCAGAGTTCAGCAGGTCAACGCTGGGGTGGCCGTGAGCATACCATGGCACTCCAGCCTGGGTGACAGAGTGAGACTCCAACTCAATTTTTAAAAAAAGAGGTATTCAAGATTCTTTGGAAGATAGTGTTGGGTGCTGTTTCTCTATTTCCTTGCTCTTTGAAGAGTGCTGTAAATGCATGAAGGGCCTCCAGGTCCTGGATGGGTGCCGGCACCATGATACCCGACAGCCAGGTAGATAGAAGGTGGCACCACCATCCTGCGGCTGGCAGCTCAGCCCAGCCAGGCGAGTTAAGTCTTTGCTCATTTTGTTTTTCTCTTTATTTTACAGATTGCATAATCTCTATCCACTTATCTTCAAGTTCACTGATTCTTTTTTCTGCCAGTTCAAATCTACTGTTGAGCCCTTCTATTAAATTTTTCACATTATTGTACTTTTCAACTCTAGAATTTTCATATGGGTCTTTTTTTATTTTAAAGGTATGGGGTACAATTAAGGATTAAGTATATGGGTCTTTTAAATAATTTCTATCTCTTTATTGGTATTTGTTATTTTATTAAACATTGCATTCATACTTTAAGCAAAATTTTCTTTGTTCTCTGAACATATTTGTGATGGCTCTGTTGAAGTCTCTGTCTGTTAAATCTGACATCCAGGCCTTCTCATAGTCATTGTCTGTTGTCTCCTTCTCCCCCCCCCCCCCCGTGTATAGATCACGTGTTCCTGTTTCTTTGAAAGTATCATATTTTTAGATGAAAAGTGGAATTTTAGAGAATATATTGTCTGTATGCAACAATTTGAGGTACTGACTTACCTCGTCTTTCTCTAGAGGTTGTGTGGTTGCTTAAGTTTTCACTCACTTTGTAATTTGACTAGGTTATTTTAATGAAGTCTTTTCCCCCATGCAGGATGAAGCTTTTGGTATCATTCCTCAGAGGTCTTAAGTTTGAAAATGTGTATAGTAACCTAGGATGACATTGGTCTTAGCAAGACTGTCATTTTGTCTTGCCCCAATCTTTTTCTTCTTTTAGCTCTCTGCCTCATTTGGTATTATACCCTTGACTGTTTGACTTCACTATTTACTATGTGGTTGCTTTATTGTTTTTAACAATGCCCTGGGGCATAAATTGCTCAGCAGTCTGATCCAATTAAATTTTAACAGGGGTTAATTTTGAGGTTAGTCTTTGCATTTTGTTCTGACCCTATGAGGACTCTTCTTAGCTGTCTCTTTTCCCTGTTCTCTCTAGTGAACTAACTGGCCCATGGTCTAGCTTGTTGCTCTTAATTAAGAGATGCTATCAGTTTTAAGAGAACCCTTAGGCTTAAATTTTTCAGACTCGGTTTCAAATAAACTTAGTTCCTTTGAGGAGAGCTTCGGAGATCTCTTTTTTAGACTGTCCATCCTCCTGGGCAACTCTCTGAGCCACAACTCTGGGTTCTGGGCAGGGTGGTATCCTCTAGTGCTCCACTTGCCTCTCCTGGTGGAACCCCTTCCTTCAAGCAAGCCTGAGTGAGGTAGATCATGGTCCTAGTATTCTTACCCTGCTATACCTGGGATATACCTTATTCTTATGAATAAGGCCTGCATTCAAAAAAGAGAGGTAGGGGGAGAGACTCCAACTTCTTGGCTTCATTCACAGGGAACTGAGCCTCTTCAATTTGGAGTTAAAAGGGATGAGAAATATGGGTGATCTGTGATTCCCTGTGAGACACAGTAATTTTTGCTTGGGAGCTGAGGAGAAATGAAACACCATCTTCTTAGACACACATCCCCAAATAGAGCTTTTGCCAAGTTGTGCTGGGGGAGAAGAGACAGGGGGAAAGAGGGAGTGGGTTGTGGTTTAAATGCCACCAACTCCATTTCAGCCAAATTTTAGTAGATTTTTTTTAACAAATATGTTTCATTTTCTGTATGCACTTATGGCAATTTCTATATAAGATTTCTGTTTTTATAGTTTTTTGCCAAATGTTCTTGTTTCACTGAGAAACTAGTCCTCAGAGCTCTTTACACTGTTATCCCAGACCTGCAACTCACTTGTTTGTTGTTGTTTTTTTAATTTCTAACTCATTTAACTTTATGTTACATGCCTGGCCTTTGGAGGTGTTTGAGCTTATGATCTAGGCAGAGTTTGTAAATGTGTTGTCAGCAGGTTTATGTCTTCTGTTAAAGTCAGTCTTTTTGGGGGTACAACTGACAACCTTTCATGAAAATTAAGGCATCTAATGTCCCTGAGGAGGAAAATATCATTTTTGTATGAAGTTTACAAGTGGATATTTGCAGAAAGAGGTCAGATTTTTTTTCAGAAAAAAAAAAATCAGAGTTTCTTGTAGTACCTGGAATCCAACTTCAGAAGATACTTTTGTTCATTTCATTCTGAAAACATGTAACAAATGTCACTCCATGTCCACAGCAGCCATTACAAACTTGCTAAATAGGCCAGGCTCAGTGGCTCAGCCTGTAATCCCAGCACTTTGGGAGACCAAGGCGGGTGGATTGCCTGAGTCTGAGGGTTCGAGACAAGCCTGGACAACTTGGCGAGACTCTCCCTCCCATCTCCACAATAAATAAATAAATAAATAATCTGGGCATGGTAGCGCATGCCTGTAGTTATGGCTACTTGGAAGGCTGAGGCAGAAAATTCACCAGCGCCCAGCAGGTCAACACTGGGGTGGCCATGAGCACGCCACGGCACTCCAGCCTGAGTGACGGGGTGAGACTTGCTAAATAGCACTGATCATTTAACTTTTAAAAACACAATTCCATAGTGAGGCAACAAAATAAATTGTTTGTAAAATATTCCCCTTGATACTTCATGTGTCAGCTTGCGATATAATTGTTGCCTAGAAACTTCTTAGACATTAAAGGAGAACTGTCAAAAAATGGTAAATGTTGAATAACTAAACCTAAGTTTTTCTCTGTAGTATGTGTCTGTACCACTAAATGGACAGCAGAACAAATTTTCTATGTGTGCCACTCATTTATTCCAACATAATCATGTCATCAGCCTCCAAGAGAGTTTAGTCTTGTATCCTTGATATCGTTAGAATATTAACATATTTTCAACTGGAAATTCATGAATAAATATATCTGTAACAAAAAATATTTACCGTGATTTTTGTCTAATAACACTGATAAATGATATGAGGTAGTTACAGACAAAACAAAACCTGATATTAAAATTAAGAGTGATATTTTATTTATTGCCACAAATTCCCAAGTGGCTTTACAATGTGAGGTCAAATTTTTAAGACTCTTTTCAAAGGCTTATTCATTGTTTGTGACAGTGCAATATCGGAAGTGGTATTTTACTTAATTAGTGAGAGCAGCATAATTTTGCTGCATATATATATATGCATATACTGACCTTCAGCATGGTATTCTGTTAACTCAGCAGATTCTGCTGTGCTGACAGTCTGTGAAAACACATTCTGATGAATTACCTAAAAGGCAAAAAAACTAGAGATATATTTTTGGTTTACCTTAATAACAACAAAGGAAATCCATCAATTAATGTCACAGGCTTCAGACTACTCTTATGACAACTCAACTTTATTGACTATTTTTCTTCCTTTAGTAAGTTTGCAAAAATGTTCCTCTTCTCTGTCCATTCCAGCCCTTTATCACCGTTCATATAGGCAGGTCCCTTTGATATACTGAACAAGGAAAGGCAAAAAAGTTTAACTTAAATCTTGTTCATAACTAATGCTGAATCATACCGACATATTCAAAATTTTAAAAAAATAAAATAATTACTGATAAGGAGGGGAAAAAATTGGTTTCTCCAATTCCTGATCAAAATCACAAATGCTTATGCCATAAAAAATAAGAGAGACAAGTGGGACCTCATCAAACGGAAAAGCTTCTGCAAAGCAAAAGAATCCATCAGGAAAGCGAGGAGACAGTCCACAGAATGGGAAAAAATATTTGCCAACTATATATCTGACAAACTCAAACCCGGGAACTCAAACCCGACAAAAGGAAAAAAACAACCACATTACAAAGTGGACAAAGGGTATGAATAGCACTTCTCAAAAGAAGACATACAAGCAGCCAACAGATACATGAAAAATGCCTAGCCTCATTAATGTAGGTTAAAACCACACTGAGATACCACCTAACTCTAGTCAGGATGGCCATCATCAATAACTCAAAAAACAACAGATGCTAGCAAGAATGTGGGGAAACACTTCTGCACTGTTGGTGGGGGTGTAAACTAGTACAATCTCTGTGGAAAACAGTGTAGTGATTTCTAAAAATATCTAAAAATTGATCTTCCACACAACCCAGCAATCCCCCTTTTGGGAATATACCCAGAGGAACTCAAATAATTTTTTAAAAAACTATACCTGCACATACATGTTTATTGCAGCACTATTCACAATAGCAAAAACATGGAAACAATCGTGCTGCCCATCAAAAGTGGACTGGATTAAAAATATATAGTTCATATACCCAATGGAATACTACACAGCTATAAAGAAGGATAAAATTATGGACTTTGCAGTAACATGGATAGATTTAGAGTCTATAATACTCAGTGATCTATCATAGAAACAAAGAACTGAGTGCCATATGTACTTACTCATAAGTGAACCCTGAACATTTACCACAATACTATAAGAATGGGATTAGCAGTAATGGAAAACTGCCAGGGAAGGGAGGGGCACATAACATCAATAAGGGTACCTGATCTCAAACCAGGCGAAGTGGGGACCAAAGGGAGACCCAAAGTTTACCTGTAAAATGACCACTTATCTACCTAATCCTGAATTGTACCCCACATCTTTAAAATAAATAAAATAAAATAAAATAAATCTTGTTCATGTGCCTGAAAACTAAAGGGGAAATTGTTTTATCTAGGAGAAGTTCACTTGAGTTTTTAGCTTATGAAAGCACTTTTCAAAATTAATCAGTGGTGAACGTTTTAGAGATTGCATAAAACAAAGCTCCATAGGACATTTAAGATGATACAAAATTAATGGATTCCTGTGGTGTGTTAAAATTAATATCACATCATTTATTTGAAAACAAAACGTATGCAATTTGTAGTAAACAATATTTGTATACGAGTAGATAAAAATGTTAAGTGACTGGATTTGACACTTAGTGTGTTGATAATTATAGGAAAAATCCCTGCAGGTTTTATACTTGCTTCAAATCGGTTGTACAGTGATTTATTTACCCTTCTATTAATATTTGAGAGATATTTTGTTATTAAAATCATAACTAATATTAACCATAGTAATATTTAGAATTTTTAGATTTTTAATACAAATAATGACAGGAAGCAATTGCTAACATGCTCTGCCTATGAAAGATGAAACAGGCAAGGATTTGCTGGTCAATTCTTCAAGAAGCAGGTAAAGGATTGTTTTCTAACCACTGTTACGTTCTATAAGCTATAACCAGTGGGTGTCATTTATTAAGGTGACAAGACACCACCCGTTGTTTTACTTGGGCTTAGAAATGTGTAGGAGGAATGAAAGGGGACAATGCAGCCCAACTACTGCTTTATATTTTCCGTGAAGAAATAATTTTCCTTTATTAATGAAAGAAATATTGAATGGATTACCTATGCTGAGAACTTCTGTCAAAGTAATGAGCTTCCTAATACATGTTCAAACAGAGGAAGGATGAACACACAACCATAACATTACAAAAATGATCCCCACGTCCAGTGGAGCATGAGGTGCAAAACAACTTCTGCAGGCTCTTCCGTTCCAAACTGAAAAGACTTTGTGAATTGTTTCAATAAAAAGAAGAGTTAATATTTATTGAATACTGCTGATCTGCCAGGATCTCTGCTAAGCACACCAGGCGGATTCATTGAGTCAGACAACACCTCTACAGAGTAGGAAGTATTATTTTATCCCTGGTGAGGCTAATTCAAATGAGGTAGCTGAGTCACATAGCTAGAAAATGGCAGAGCCAAGAATAAAACCCAAGCAGTCTAGCCAAGGATCTTTTCTCCTAGCCCTTCCTGCACTGTCTCCGTACTATTTATAGCCATTTCTAGTCCTGTGACTTCATGGCAACTGAACGATATGCCTATTCCTTTTTATGTAGAGGTAGAGGGGCCCTTAATTGCAAAGGCGATTGTTTAATGATTTCACAAATATACATGCTTTTTATTGCTACCATTTTAGGTGCCTTTCTGGGAAATGTTCTCATTTATCACCTGTTAATAACAACAACTGTATCCATTTACATAATGCTTTAGTTTACTAAGTGCTTCGACTAATACTATCTCGCTGAGTTTTTACATAAATCCTATAATGTAGCCATTGAGATACTGTAAATGAAGTAATGTGCGTGGGTGTTGAAAGGTTGAATGCTTTTCCAAGATCATAAGTGATGGCATCACCACCTGAACTCAAGTCTTCCAATTGCAAGTGCCAAGGAATCTCTTCCTGGCCATGTTATTTGCCAACTAAAAAATTAACTGGGAAAATAAAATTTTATGATTTCATATCCTTGATTTTCTAGAGCAACATTTAGCAAAGTACAGTGTTTGACCTGTTTTGTAAATGGAGCTTTTATTTATTTATTTAAATCAGTAAATTAAAATTGCACATTTTATCATGTGTAACATTTTGCTTTGAAATATGAACACATTGTGAAAAGGCTAAATCAAGCTAATAACATATGCGACACCTTGGGTATTTTTTTTTTTTTTTAGTGAAACACTTAAAATTTACTCTCATCAAATTTTAATACATTATTATTAATTATAGTCACCACGTTCTACGATAAATCTGTTGAACTTATTATTTACAATAGCAAAGATACAAAGAGCCCATGTGTTAACCAACAAGTGAATGGATAAAGAAAAATGTGGTTTATATACTCAAAGGAACAGTGTTTGGCCTTAAAATTTAAAAAATATATATGCTGTCATTTGGAACAACACTGATGAATCTAGAGGATACTATGCTAAGTAAAATAAGCCAGGCACAGAAAGACCAATACCACATGCTTTCAATTATATGTGGAGGTTTTTTTTTTTTTTTTAATTGGAGTCTCACTCTGTCACCCAGGCTAGAGTGCCGTGGCACGCTCATGGCCACCCCAGTGTCGACATGCTGGACTCCCGTGATCCTTTCGCTTCAGCCTTCCAAGTAGCTGGAACTACAGGGGCGCACTACTACGCCCGGCTAGTTTTGTTTTGTTTTTCTAGTTGTAGAGACAAGGTCACACCAAGTTGCCTGGGCTGGTCTCCAGCCCGCGGGCTCAGGCAATTCACTTGCCTGGGCCTCCCAAAGTGCTGGGATTACAGGCTGAGCCACCAAATGTGAAGTTTTAAAAAGTTAAACTTGAGCCGGGCTCAGTGGCTCAGCCTGTAATCCCGCGCCTTTGGGAGGCTGAGGTGAGTGGATTGCCTGAGCCCGCGGTTTCGAGACCTGCCTGGGCAACTTGGCGAGACCGCATCTCTACAATAAATCAAAAAATTAGCCGGGCGTGGTAGCGCGCGCCTGTAGTTCCATCTACTTGGAAGGCTGAGGCGGAAGGATCGCCGGAGCCCAGCGGTTCGAGGCTGCGGTGGCCGGGAACGGCCACTGCACTCCAGTGTGGGCGACAGAGTGAACGACTCAAAAAAAAAAAAAAATTAAATTTGTAGAAGGAGACATTAGAATGGCAGTCACCAGGGGCTAGGGGTAAAGGTGGAGTTGGGAATATGTTGGTTAGAGGATACATAGCTCTAATTATATAGGATAAATAAGTTCAAAATTTTTTATTTTAAAAATAAATAAAGCTAGATTAAACAACTTCCAAAGCTTATTGTTGTATTATTTTTTAGTTTTTTAAAATTTTTGAAGCGTTTTCATCTTTAATTATTATGAGTGCATATTAGTTGTATATGTATAAGATACATGTAATATTTTGATACAAGCATACAACGTATAATAATCAAATCAGGGTAATTTGGGTGTCCATCATCTGAAGCATTGATCCTTTCTTTGTGATAGCAACATTCTAATTCTACTCTTAGTTATTTTGAAATATGCAATACATTGCTGTTAACTATAGTTACTAAATACTAGATCTTATGCATTCTCTTTAATTATATATTTCTTTTTTTGCATTTTTAAAATTTTAGATTCGGGAGTACACATACGTACTTGTTACATGGACATATCGTGTATTGGTGGGAATTGGGTCTTAGGCAGCCCATTCCTCAGATAGTGAACATTGTGCCCCATAGGTATTTTTTAAATCCCCTCCCCCCACTCTCCTTATTTTTGTCCCCAGTGTCTATTATTTCCATCTTTATGACCATTTAGCACCCACATATGAGTGAGAACATGCAGTGTTGGGTTCTCTGTTTCTGAGTAAGTTCACTTAGGATGATCTCCAGCTCCATCCATATTGCTGCAAATGACATGATTTCCCCTTTTTTTTTTTTTATGGCTGCATAGTATTCCATGGTGTGTATATACCACATTTTCATTATCCACTGATCATTTGATGGCATTTAGGTTGATTCTGTATCTTTCTAGTTGTGAATTATGCAGCGATGAACATGTAGGTGCAGGTGTCTTTTTTATATAATAACCTCTATTCCTTTAGGGTAGATGCCAGTAGTGGGATTGCTAGATCAAATGGTAGATCTACTTTTAGTTCTTTCGGTAATCTCCATACCACCTTCCATAGAGGTTGTACTAATTTACACTCCCAAGTGTCCCCTTTTCTCCATATCTGCACCAGCATATATTCATTTTTTAAAAATTATTTTTTAATAATGGCCTTTCTGACTGGTGTAAGGTGGTATCTCATTGTGGTTTTAATTTGCATTTCCCTGATGATGAGTGATGTTGAGCATTTTTTCATATGTTCATTGGCCATTTGTATGTCTTCTTTTGAGAGATGTCTGTTCATGTTGTTTGTCTACTTTTAATGGGACTATTTTCTTTTTTCTTGCTGATTTCCTTGAGTTTTTGTAGATTTTGGATATTATTATCGTCCTTTGTCAGATGTATAGTTTGCAGATATCTTCTCCCATTCTGTAGGTTGCCTGTTTGCTCTATTGATTGTCTTATTTGCTATACAGAAGCTTTTTAGTTTAATTAAGTCCCCCTTATTTATTTTTGTTTTAGTTGCATTTGCTTTGGGGATCTTAGCCATAAATTCATTGCCTAGGCCAATGTCCAGAAGGGTTTTTCCTAGGTTTTCATCTAGGATTTCTATGGTTTCTTCTGGGATCTCTATGGTATCAACTCCATCTTGAGTTAATTTTTGTATATGGGGAGAGATAGGGATCAAATTTCATTTTTCTGCATGTAGCTATACAATTTTCTCAGCACCATTTGTTGACTAGGGTGGCCTTTCCCCAGTGTGTTTTTGTCTGCTTTGTCAAAGATCACCTGGTTGTAGGTATTTGAGTTTATTTCTGGATTTTCTATTCTGTTCCATTGGCCCATGTGTCTGCTCTTGTATCAGTATCGTGCTGTTTTGGATACTACAGCCTTGTAGCATAATTTGAAGTCAGATAATGTGATGTTTCTAACTTTGTTCTTTTTACTTTGGTTATTCTGGCTCTTTTTTGGTTTTTGAATTTTAGGACTGTTTCTTCTAATTCTGTGAAAAATGATGTTGGTAGTTTGATAGGGAATCCATTGACTCTGTAGACTACTTTGGGTAATATGGTTATTTTAATAATGTTGATTCTTCTAATCCATTAGCATGGGTCGTTTCTCCACTTGTTTGTGTCCTCTGCAATTTCTTCCATCAGAGTTTTGTAGTTCTCCTTTCAGAGATCTTTCACTTCCTTGGTTAAATATATTCCTAGGTATTTTAGTTTTTTTGCTGCTATTATAAATGGAATTGAGTTCTTGATTTTTTTCTCAGGTTGGTCACTATTAGTATATAGCAGTGCTACTAATTTGTATGTGTTGATTTTGTATCCTGAAACTTTACTGAATTCATTTATCAATTCTAGGAGTCTTTTTGGAGGAATCTGTGGGGTTCTGATATTAAGATCATAACATCGGCATACAGTGATAGTGTGATTTCTCCTTTTCTAATTTGGATACCCTTTCTTTTTCTTGCCTGATTTCTCTGGCTAGGACTTCCAGTACTATGTTGAACAGAAGTGGTGAAAGTGGGCATCCTTATCTTTTTCCAGTTCTGATGGGGAATGTGTTCAACTTTTCTACATTCAGGATGACATTGGTGGTGGGTTTGTCATATACGGCTTTGATTATTTTAAGAAATGTTTTCTCTATGCCTATTTTGTTGAGGGTTTTTATCATGAAGGGATGCTGGCTTTTACCAAATGCTTTTTTTGCATCTATTGAAATGATTATATGATTTTTGTTTTTTATACTTTTTATGTAGTGGATCATGTTTTTTGATTGGCGTATGTTGAATCACCCTTACATTCCTGGGATAAACCCCGCTTGGTTGTGGAGTATTATTTTTTGTTATGTGCTGTTGAATTTGGTTTGCCAATATTTTGTTGAGGATGTTTGAGCCTATGTTCATAAGGATATTTGTTTCTTTTGTGTGTGTGTCTTTTCCTGGCTTTGGTATCAGAGTGACACTGGTCTTGTAGAATGAGTTAGGGAGGAGTCCTTCGTCTTCAGTCTTTTGAAATACCTTCCGTAAAATTGGTACCAGTTTGAAGGTCTGGTAGAATTCAGCTATGAGTCCATTAAGTCTTGGACTTTTTTTGTTGGGAGACTTCAAATTACTGTTTCAATCTCACTATTCATCTTTGGTCTGTTTAGGGTTTCTGTTTCTTTCTGATTCAAGTTTGGTGGGTTGTATGGTTCCAATAATTTATTCACTTCCTCTAGATTATCTGGTGTGTTTGTATCAAAGTATTCATAATAGTCTTAGATGATCTTTTGAATTTCCATCATATCAGTTGTAATGTCTCCTTTTTCATTTCTGATTGAGCTAATTTGAGTCTTCTCTCTTTGTTTCTTAATTAATCTAGCTAGTAACCTATCAATTTTTTTTATATTTTCAAAAAACCAACTTTTTCTTTCATTTTGTATTTTTTTTTTATTTCAATTTCATTTAGTTCTGCTCTGATCTTTGTTATTTCTTTTATTCTTCGAGCTTTGGATCTGGTTTGTTCATGCTTTTCTGGTTCCTTGAGATGTAATCTTAGGTTGCCAATATATGATCTTTCAGTCTTATTAATGTAGGACTTAAGCACTATAAATTTTCCTCTGAGCACAGCTTTGGCTGTGTTACAGAGGTTTTCCTAACTAGTTTCATTGTTGTCATTCATTTCAAGGAAATTTTAACTTTCCATATTGATTTCATTGTTGATCCAAGGATCATTCAGGAACAAATTGTTTACCTTCAATACTTTTGTTTGGTTTCCCAAGTTCTTCTTGGAGTTAATTTCTAGTTTTATCTCACTGTGGCCTGAGGTAGTGTTTAATGACTTTTATTTTTTTGAATTTATTGAGAATTTGTGGACTATCATATGGCCTGTCTTGAAGAATGTTCCTAGTGCTGATGAGAAAAATGTATAATCTGTAGTTTTGATGTGGAATGTTCTGTAGATGTCTGTTAGTTCCATTTCCTCTAGAGTCCTGTTTAACTCCAATGTTTCTTTATTTACTTTCTGTCTTGATGATCTGTCTATTGCTGTTAGTGGAGTGTTGAAGTCCCCCACTATTATTGTGTTGCCGTCTGTCTCCTTTTTTCGGTCTAGTAGAATTTGTTTTATAAAGTTGGGGGCTCTGGTGTGATAGATAGATAGATAGATAGATAGACAGATAGATAGATAGATAGATATAATTGCTCTGTCTTCTCATTGGATTGATCCCATTATCATTATATAATATCCATCTTTGTCTTTTTTTACTGTTGTTAACTTGAAGCCTATTTTATCTAATATAAGAATGGCTACTCTTGTTTTTGGTTTCCATGTGTGTGGAATATTTTTTACCACTCCTTTACCTTGAGTCTATAGGCATCTTTGTGAGATAAGTGGGTCTCTTGAAGGAAGCAGAGATTTGGGTTGTGGTTTTTTATTCCGTTCTGCCGTCTATATCTTTTTAGTGGGTCATTGAACCCATTTATATTCAGACTTAGTATGTAAGTTATTATTTTATTAATCATACTGGTTGTTATCTAGTTGCTTTGTTTATTTATCTTCTCTATTGTGTTGGTGTTTCATAAAACATGTGAACTTTGTGATTTCCAGCATTTTCCTACTTGTGTATTTCAACCTTTTGTTTCAGTATTTAGAACTCCTTTGCATATTTCTTGTAGAGCCGGTCTGCTGGTGACAAATTCCCTCAGTGTTTGCTTGTCTGTAAAGGACTTCACTTCTCCTTCATTTACTGAAACTGAGTTTGTGGGATACAAAATCCTTGGCTGACAGCTATTCAGTTTGAAGAAATTGAAGATGGGGCCCCCATCCCTTCTGGCTTGTAGGGTTTTTTCTGATAAGTCTGCTGTTAGTCTGACAGGTTTACCTTTGCAAATTATTTGATGCTTTTATCTTACTTCTCTTAAAATCTTTTTTTAATATTAATTTTGCATAGCTGGATGACTATTTGCCTTAGAGGTGACATTTTTGAAATGAGTCTTCTGGGGAGTCCTTTGGGCTTTTTGTGTCTGAATGTTTAGATAGATCCCTAGCAAGGCCAGGGAAGTTTTCTTCCATTATTCCCTCAAATAGGTTCTCTAAACCTATTGCTTTTTTCTTCCTCGGGGACACCTATGAGTCTTAGATATGAATGTTTTACATGATCCCACATTTCTTGGAGACTTTGTTCTGTACTCTTGATTCTTTTTTCTTTACTGTTGTCTGATTGAGTTAATTCAAAAGCCATGTCTTCACGTTCTGAGATTCTTCTTCTACTTGTTCTAGTCTACTCTTAAAACTTTCCACTGCATTTTGTACTTCCCTAAATGCTTCTTTCAGTCCAGAATTTTAGCTTCTGTGTGTGTGTGTGTGTGTGTGTGTGTGTCTATCTCTGTAGAGAATTTTTCACCCATGTCCTAAATGTCCTTGTTGGTTCTTTTTGTTTGTTTTGTTTTTTAATTTCTTATGTTGATTCTCAGCTTTCTCCTAAAGTTTATTCACCAGTTTTATCATCAACCTTTTAAATTACATGTCTGGAATTTCAAAAATTTCATATTGGTCAGGGTCCATTGCTGAAGAGTTGGTGTGGTCTTGGGGGAGTTGAAGAATTCTATTTTTTTTATATTGTCAGAATTATTTTTCTGGCTTCTTCTCCTTTTGGTAGATGATATCTTCTTATTTGAGGTTGGCAGGGGGCTGACATCAGCATTGTAGGGTTCCCTTAGTTATATATAGCCTTGGTGTAGTGAGTTTCTCAATTGCCAGATGTGGCAGCCCTGTGCTATGTACCTGCGTTGTCTCATGGCATCCTGAGTTGCCAGAGTGGCTTGGAAAGTGTTGTTGGCCAGTGTTTGGGATCAGACCTTCCCCAAAGCTGAGGTATTGTATCCAGTGTGGCTGGCTGTACTATTGACCACCAGTCAGGAGGTGGTACTTGTGGGAGAAGGCCAGCTATGATGGTGGCTGTAAGGTTTCTCTTGGCGAGTGTTGCTCCAATGAAGCCCCCAGCCAACCTAGGTTAAGGGTGGGGCTCAGGGTATTTCCCAAGATTTCTATCTTCTTTGAGCCTTCATGGGTAGTACAGGGGAAAGGAGTTGAAGCACCCTGCAAGTGTGTACTCTTAGCTGCCCCAGTGAGGATTAGGAGGGTGTCCCAGACCACTGGGGTAAGGCTGTTGTGGAGCACAGGCACAGAGGAATTCACAAGGGGGTGAGAGGTTGCTATGACAATATGTGCTCTCCCCCCACACACATACATCCCACTCCCACCTAGACCTCAGGCAATCGGCTATCTGAATGTCAAGGTGCAGCCAGTCTCAGGGCCTCAGGTGTTGTCAGGCAACATTCCCAGCCAGGAACTGTCTGCAGCTGCAGTGTTTGCCCTTTGGGCCTATTCCCTCCTAGGCCAGCTGGAAAGAAGCCACTCTACCCTGCTAGGGCTGATTTCCTGAGAAATGGCAGCTGGCACTGCTCAAGGCTTTTTTTTTTTTTTTTGCTGTACTTTTTCTCAGTGGAGTATGGCTGTGGGTCAGGTAGTTTCCCCATGAGGAACTGTAGTCCCACAAGGCTCAAGGAACCCTGAAAGTTCACAGCAAGAAAACAGAATTCCTGAATTCTCCTCACTCACCTTTTTCACTGCATCCAGAGGCTGTGATGGACTTTGGTGGTGCAGACAAAGAATCTGGCCAGTTCCAGCCCAGGTCAGTGAATTATTTTTCTTTGCTCTTAGTGGTTACTATTACTCATTTGGACACTTTTAGGGTGTGCTGCTGGATCTGTTCTTCTCTGGGTGATGAGGAGACTCTCTCCATCTTGGTTTACCCTTTAGGAGAAACTTACTCAAGTTTCCTCATGTTGGTCTTCTGTTTTTGTATTTTTGAACCCATTAACCCTTACCTTTTTAATCCCCCCTCCCAATTACACTTCTCAGCCTCTGGTAACCAACATTCTGCTGTCTCTCTTCATTAATTTAATTATTTGGGGGGTTTGGTTCCCAAATATGTGTGAGAACATATAATATTTGGTTTTTTGTGCCTGGCTTATTTCACTTCGTGTTCTCTAGTTCTGTTCGTGTTTACACAAATGAGAGGATTTTATTCTTTTTATGGTTTAATAATATTCCATTGTGCATATGTACCACATTTTCTGTATTCATTCATTTGGTGATAGACACTTAGGTTGATTTCATATCTTGATGATTGTGAATAGTGCTGCAATATATCTCTTCAATATATTGATTTCCTTTCTTTTGGATATACACTCAGCAGTGGGATTGCTGGATTATATGGTAGTTTTATTTTTAGTTTTTTGAGGAACCTCTATACTGTTTTCCATAATGACTGTACTAATCTACATTTCTATCAACAGTATGCTAGGGTTCCAATTTTTCCATATTATCTCCAACATTTGTTATCTTTTGTCTTTTTGATAATAGCCATTGTAAAAGATGTGAGATGATATATCATTTTGGTTTTAATGTAACTCTCTGATGATTAGCATTTTTTAATGTGCCTGTTGGGTATTTGTATGTCTTCTTTTGAGAAATGTCTATTCAGATCATTTGAACATTTTGTATTGGATTATTTATTTTCTTACTGTTGAGTTGTTTGAATTCTTTGTATATTCTGTATATGAACCCTTTATCAGATGCATGGTTTGCAAATCATTATTCCCTTTCCACAGGTTGCCTCTTTATTCTGTTGATTATTTCCTTGGCTGCACCGAAGCTTTTTAGTTTGATGTAATCTCATGTGTCTTTCTGTTTTTGTTGTCAGTGTGTTTTGGGGTTCATAGCCAAAAAAACCATTGCCCAAACTAATGTCATGGAGCTTTTCCCCCATCTGCAAGTACTTTTTCAGTTTTAGGTCTTACATTTAAGTCTCTAGCCCAATTTAAGTTAATTTTTGCATATAGTGTGAGAAAAGGGCCTAATTCATTCTTCTGTATGTGAATAACCTCATGATGCGACCCTAAGGAGGGCTTGCTGCTGAAATTCTGGGACTGGCTGGCCTGGTTCCTGAATCAGCAGTCAGGTGGGCCTCAGTCTGGGTCCATGGGGTTGACCTTGAAGCTTGAGTCCACTTTGGTGGACCTAATAATTGAGAACATGGTGATGGCTTTTAAGTCTCTCAGTGCACAAGGTGGATCTTGAGCCTATATATAGAGAGGCTGACCTGAACACAGGACTGGCCGGGCACTGGGTAGGCCTTGAACTTGAGTCTGCAGAAGTCAACCAGGCACTGGGAGGTCCCGGGCACTGGGATGGCCCTGGTCCACTAGGCTAGGCCTAGATGTTGAGTCCAGAGGGGCTGACCTGGTGCCACAGTGGGCGTGGAGCCTGAGTCCACGGGGTGGGTCTAGATTTTGGGTCCATGAGGATTGGCTTGAGCCTGGGTCTGCAGGAGTGGTCTTGGAAACTCAGTCTATGAGATCCAGCCTGCCACCAGGTCTACTGGGGCAGGCCTGAAGCCAGGGGCCTGGCAGGCAGAGGCCCAAAGACCAAGTGTGTCACATAGTTCTGAAGCCTGTGGCTGAGGAATTCTGCCTGACACTGGTTTGGGCCTGGATTCCAGGGTTGTGGGAGCCTGCCTGGTGTTGGGTTTTACTGGGACCAGTCTGGTTTGAAGATCTGCGGTAAAGTCTGGCACTCACTTTCCTCCTCTTCTCCCACTCAGAGGGTATATCTCTCTAGGCTGTGCTGCCTGCAGTTCAAGGAGAGGTGATGTGAATAATGTAAAACTGTCCTTTTTACACACTTAGTTATGTCTTTTCTTATTTCTTAGCTACACTCAAATGCTGTAATCTCTCACTCTAGGTTTTTTAGCTTTTATGAAGGGATTTTTGTGTGTGGATAGTTGTTTGAATTGATGTTTTTGTTGGGAGAACAGCACTGGAGAGGCTTATCCCACCATCTTATTGACATCTGTATGTAAATAAAGTTTTATTGGGATTGCTTATGGCTCCAACCCCACCACCACAGAAGAACTGAGTAAATACAACAGAGAGCCTATGTCCTGCTTACTTTCTATGTGGCCCCTTACAGAAAAAGTGTGCCAACATCTGTCCTAAAGAAAACAGTCAACATTTTGAAAGATAAATACTACTTCTCTGCGTTGATGGTTTAGTATAGAGAAAAACAATATTTTTATTCCTGTTGTATCTGAGGAATCTCTCAGGTCTTTTATGCATCAAGTGTTTGAAGGACTGCTCTCAACCATCAACACTTTAATTTTGAGTCTCTATTTTTTTTTTACTTAAATGTATGATTTGTTTTGAAATTTTTATCAAAACAACCTTTTAATAACAATTTTGTGCATACTCTTCTATCATAATTTCTCTTTAGTAAAGGCTTTCTTGGCTTTATCTATTAGCTTCTTCTAATTAAACTACTCAAAGTGTTCTAAGAAATTACATGTTTTACAGCATTTCCCCCAACTTACATCTGAGAATTAGATACATTTTCTTTTCCTTCTGAAGAGTAATCTAGTATCTTTTTCAAGAATCATACTGGTCCCTGCATAAATCTAGCTGTTGCTTTTTTCTCAAAGCTATAATTACTAGTAGTATTTTTAGTCCTATAAACCCTAATTTGCAATCCCATTTTACTGTAGCCTGTTAGTCATAACCTACTAGAAACTTCAAAAGCCACTAGAAAGATTTGATGTATGGTCTGTAATTCAGAGAAAACAAAACACTGGTCAGCCCTTTAGAAAAGAAAAGCAAATCCTTAGTAATTTAAAGAAGGAGTAATGAGAGTATATATTTATCTATTGCTGGGCCTCAGGTTTCAGAAAATAAGCTAACAGGGGCATTTACCTGAGCTTTACCTGTTATTAATTTTGAGAAACAAATACATCAATGTATACCAAATTCAATATGCTAAAAGTTTACTACATTTGTGGCACAAGAGAAATCATGTAGTTATTATTAAAAACCTCTCAACTTTGAAATTAATGTTTGTGATTATCATGTGTAATTTGTATTTTCTTCCATAGCTATGTTCTTTCTACTTTAATAAGCATTGTGCTATTTCCTGGAGCTACAAGTTAACTGGGATGGACATAACCTCTGTTCTTTCAGAGCCAGCATTTTCTTGGCTTTGGGGATCAGATCAGGAATTCAGACAGGGAACAGGACAGGTGACTTATTTCTGCTCTACACTGTATGAAACTCAGCTGTAAGACTCAAAGTCTTGCTCTACTGGGCATCAGCTGTGTTGGCAGGATGGCAGAGGCCTAGAATCATCTAAGGTGTTCTCATTCACGTGTCTGACACCTGCCCTAGAAAGACCCAAACAGCTGACACCTCAAACAGCTGGGCCTCCTTGAGCATCTCTCTCTACTTCTGTCTGGCCTCTCTAGTGGTCTTTCCTGGAACAGGGTCCTCAGGGGAGCCAGACTTCTTATGCGGTGTCTTAGGATATCCAAGTAATGTGTCCCAAGATCTAGGTGGAAACTGTCTCACATTTTATGGCCTGTCTTCAGAAGTCACCAGGATTTCTTCCACTGTAGACACTGCCCATGCAGATAATAGGGAAGGGAACACTGACCTCCACCTTTCCATGGAAGAGTGTCAATGGTATATTGTAAGAAGAGTATGTAGGGTAATGTATATCTGTGTCACCATTCCTGGAAAATATAATGTCACATCATGCAAAAGTAGCTTCTCAATATTTTTGGTTTACTCTGGATCAAATTAATCTGCCGTGGATCCCACTCTTCTTAAATTTTTAGTATTTAAAACAAATATTGATGATACTAGTTAAAGGTATGATTAAGAGATGCATTTTGTAGACAGTTATAGATAACTGCTTACATAAAGAATTGGCTTATGTGATTATAGAGGCTGAGAAGATTCACAATCTTCACGCTGGAGACTCAGGAAAGCCGATAGCGTAATTCAAAGGTCTACAAGTTGGTGGTATAGATTCTAGTTCAAGTGTGAAGGCCTGAGAACCAGGAGTGTTGAGAATAGGAGTAGATCAATGTTTCAGTTCATCAATTAAGCTGAGAGAAAATTTACCCTTCCCCTTTTTGTTCTACTACAGCCTTCAATGAACTGGATGATGCCCACCACACTGAGGAGATCCATCTGCTTTACTTAGTCCATGAAATCAAATGCAGATCTCTTCCAGAAACACCTCACAGTCACAGATAGGCTGAGGGGAAGGCAGTCACCCAAAAATAATGTTTAGCCAGCTATCTGGGCATTCAGTGGCCCAACTAAGTTGACACATAAAATCAGTCATCACACTGCTTTTGGTGTTTCTTTCTGATTAGCATATGAAACCCCTTCCCATGTTTAGGAATCTATTAGAAGTTATAGTCAATACTTGAACAACATGTTCCAACTGTATAGGTCCACTTATACACAGATTTCTTTCAATAAACATATTGGAAACTATTTTGGAAATCTGCAACAACTTTAAAAAACTTGTAGACTAATTATATAGCCTGGAAATATAAAAAAAGAAAAGATTACATATGTCATGAATGCGTAAAATATATGTAGATAATAGTCTATTTCATCATTTATTACTATAAAATATACACAAATGTATTATAAAAAGTTCAAATTTTTCAAAATTCACACACACACTTACAGATCACACATAGAGCCATTTGCTGTCAAGAGAAATGTAAACAAGCCTAAAGATACAACATTAAATCATAACTGCATAAAATTAACTGCTGTACATACTGTATTACCAGAATAATTTTGTAGTCCCCTCCTGTTGTTATTGAGGTAATCTCAAGTGTGGTGAGTATCTGCTTAAAATGCCATTTGGACATCTTTCAAAAGAAGATGTGCAAATGGCCAATAAACATATTTAAAATGCTCAGCATCACTAATGATCAAGGAAATCCAAATTAAAACCACAATGAGATACCACCTCACAGCAGTCATAATGGCCATTATTTAAAAGTCAAAAAACAATAGATGATGACACAGATGCATGAAAAGGGAATGTTTATACACTGCTGGTAGGAATGTAAATTAGTACAACCTCATAGAATTTTCTCAGAAAACTAAAAATAGATCTACAGTTTCATCTAGCAATCCCACAACTTGATATCTACCCAAAGGAAAAGGTTATACAAAAAAAGGCACACGTTATATGAAGTCTGACAACTAAGTTTGCAAACTTGCCACTATGTGCTTACGTTCACAGCACTGTACAAACAACTTGGTAAGGCTTCATAACCTTGGTATATTGGTGTCTCTAAGATGTGTTCGTGTTGATGTGTGGCAGTATCTTGCTGAGTGGCATCCATTACTGTTGCATGTTTTTGTGTGCCATTGTGAGAATGTTGGAGCTTGAATTAGAGCACTGAACAAACATCCAATTTCTTGTCAAACTTGGCAAGAGTGGAAGTGAAATCAGGGACATGTTAGTCCAAGTTTATAGGGATAATGCCATGAAGAAAACAGCAGTGTATAAATGGATTAAACGTTTTTCTGAGGAAAGAAAATGTCACTGATGAAGCGAAGTCAGAATGGCCATTAATGAGTAGAACGGATGAAAACATTGCAAAAAGTCATCAAATTGTGTATCAAAATTGTCAGCTGACTGTGAGAAGCATAGCAGACCAAATAAACATCGATAGAGAAACAGTTAAGAAAATTTAACTGAAAATCTTGGCAAGAGAAAAGTACGTGCAAATATGGTCCCAAAGGAGATCTTGCATCACGATGGTGCACCAGGTCACAAAGCACTGTTTGTGAGGGAGTTTTTAGACCATAAACAAATAACTGTATTGGAACACCCTTCCCACTCACCTGATCTGGCCCCCAGTGACTTTTTTATTTACCCGAATATAAAGAAAATATTGAAAATAAAATATTTTGATAACATTCAGGACATCAAGGATAATATGATGACAGTTCTGTTGGCCATTCCAGAAAGAGTTCCAAAATTTCTTTGATAGGTAGACTAGGCACTGGTGTCAGTGCACAGCTTTCCAAGGGGACTACTTCAAAGGTGACCATAGTGATATTCAGCAATGAGGTATGTAGCACTTCTTTTAGGATTAGTTTGGGAACTTAATTATCAGACCTCATCAAACTGTTTGTTGTTTACATGGTTCTCATGTTTATTGCACCACAATTCACAATTGCAAAGATGTGGAATCACCCTAAATACCCATCAACTAATCAGTGCATAATAAAAATATGATATATATATACTGGGGTGCCAAAAAAGTATGCACATTTTAAGAGATGTTATCTATGTATTACTTTTAGTTTACCATAATCAGGAGTATCTGGATCCTGATAATAACCACTTTGAGCACTTCTTGCAATTGCAGAAGTTAAACATGACTTGTATTCATCTTTTGTTATTGGTATGTATTGAGTATTAACATTTTAATACAATTTTTTCCTTTCTTAAAATGTGTACACATTTTAAACACACACACACACACACACACACACACACACACACATACACACATACATACACACCATGGAACACTATTTAGTCATAAAAAGGACAAAATAATGTATTTTGCAGCAACTTGGATGGCATTAGAGGCCTTTATCCTAAGTGGAGTAGTGCAGAAATGGAAAACCAAATACTGCATGGTCTCGCTTATAAGTGGGAGCTAAGCAAAGGGTTTTCAAAGGCATATGGAATGATATAATGGACATTGAAGACTCTGAAGAGGGAGTGTAAAAAGTAAGGGGGGTGAGGAGGGATGAAAAATCACCTATTGGGTACAATGTGCACTTAAAGCCCAGACTTCCTCACCACTATGCATTGCAATCATTTAACAAAAAAACATTTGTACCCCTAAAGCTATTGAAATTTTTTTAAAACACAATGTGACGCTGATCATCTTCATGTGAGGAGTTCACCTCTCCAGTAAATTGCACGTGGCAGTGAAATGTGGTCTCTCATGCTTCTTATTAATTTTTCATTGTGTTTAGTGCTATACTGTAAACCTTGAAACCACAGAACCCATACTAAGTGTCACCAGTGACTCTCAAGATGCAAAGAAAAGTCATAACACCACAAAAAAAGTTGAGTTGTTTGATATGTACCATAGATTGAGTCTGTAACTGTAGTTGCCAGTCATTTCAAGATAAATGATGCCAGTGTAAGGAGCATTATAAAAAAAGAAAAGAAAATTTGTGAAGTTATTCCTGCAGCTATACCAACAGGCACAAAACTTGTACTTTTTGTGAAATACCTTTTTATCTTGTACTGAAAATGTAACTTTTATGTGGGTGCAGGATTGCTATAAGAAAGGCATATCTATAGACTAATATGATCCAAGAAAAATTGAAGCCATTATATGACAACTTAAAGCAAAAGGACCTAAGACTGGAGAACTTAATGCCAGCAAAGAATGGTTTGATAATCTTAGGAACAAGTTTTGGCTTTAAAATGTCAATATAGCAGGAAAAGCAGCTTCTGCAGACCTAAATACCATTAAGAAAACCTTTGAGGAGAAGGGATATCTATCTGAACAGGTTTCAATATAGATGAAAGTGCCCTATTTTGAGGAAAATGCCACAAAGGACACTTATTAATAAGGAAAAGAAGGAAGCACCAATATTTAAGGCAGAAAGAGATAGGCTAACACTACTGTTTTGTGCAAATGCATTTGGCTTTGTGATCTGGACTACTCTTAGCTATAAATCTGCTAATCCCCAAGCCTTGATGGATAAAAGATAAACACCAGTTGCCAGTTTTTTTGGTTATACAATGAGAAGAAGGGCTGGACAATGAGAACCCTTTTTCTGAATTGGTTTCATCAATGTTTTGTCCCTGATGAAAAAAAATACCTTGCCAGTAAGAGACTGCCTTTTAAAGTCTTTTGATATTGGGCAATGCCTGTGGCCACCCACAGCCTTTGGCCACACAGCCACCGGCCACCCAGAACCCCATGAATTCAACACCAAAGGCATCAAAGTTTTCTACTTGCCCCCAAACACAAAATCTCTAATTCAGCCTCTATATCAGGGAGTCATAAGGACCTTTAAGGCTCATTACATACAGTGCTCTATGGAAAGGAATGTCAAGACTATAGAAGAGAATCCCTACAAAAATAATATCATGGAAGTCCAGGATTACACATTGAGGATGCCATCATTATTATGAAAAAGCTGTAAAAGCCATCAAACCTAAAACAATAAATTCCTATTAAAGAAAACTGTCCCCAGATGTTGTATGTGACTTCACAGGATTTATGACAGAGCCAATCAAGGAAATCATGAAAGAGATTGTGGATATGGCAAAACAGTTGGGGGATAATTAACAGAGTTAACAGAAGACGACTTGAGGGTGATGAGTGCTTCTGAACCAGTGCCAGACGATGATGAAAAAGACATATAAGAAGCAGTGCCAGAAAACAAATCGACTTTAGACAATCTGGCAGAAGGATTCTGATTATTCAACACAGCTCTTGATTTCTCTTACAACATAGACTTTGATGTGGGCATGAAACTAAAGCAAACAGTAGACAAAAGGTTGGTATTCTTTAGAAACATTTTTAGGTAAATTTAAAAAGAATTTACTATGCATTTCCATAAAGCTACACTGAGTATGCTTTCCTCTTCTGCCTCCCCTTCCACTTCCTCCACCTCTTCCATTTTTGACACTCTTGAGTCAGCAGGACCAACTCTTTCCCTCTTCTTCCTCAGCCAACTTAATGTGAGTATTTTATGATGATCCACTTCCACTTAATACATAATGAATATACTTTATCTTCCTTATGATTTCCTTAATAATATTTTCTTTTCTCTAACTTACTTTATTGTAAGAATACAGTATATAATATATAAAACATACAAAATATGTGTTAATCAACTTATGTTATTAGTAAGGCTTTGGTCAACAGTAGGCTACTAGTAGCTAAATTTTAGGGCAGTCAAAAGTTATACATGGATTTTCAACTACATGGGAGTTATCATTCAACTCTCCCATCCCCATACAGTTGTTTAAGGGTCAGTTCTACTTTCTTCAGATAGGCACTCCCTCTCCAAGTAGCACAAATGTAACATCAGGCCTAAGCTTGGCCAATCACATGCTCCTGGTGCCTGCTGGTATAGAGTGGGGGGTGCAGGGGCATCTCAGAACACATTCTGTGCTGGCAACACTGTCAGGTGTTGAATGGCAGCAGTGCAAGTCACAGCTGCCAATGTGAGAGTGGCAGTAGGACCTATTCAGAGTCTTTCCATGGCCTGACCCAGAGTGAATCCAGCCATTTCGCTTCTTGTAGCTTCCATCTGTTTTTCAAGCTTGTTCATCAGCCTTCTTCCCTCTGGTTCTGTTTCCCAGTATCTGTGCAGTAAATTTCTTTTGTGCTTGTGTTAGCAAAAATCCACTTCAGTTGTTTATAAACACAAGAACCCTGTTGGTTATAATAATTAAACATTTTAAAACGTGTTTTAAATAAAGTTAGTAAAGGTTAATAGGGCACTTTCTATATATTAGGTACACTGCAAAAAGCTGACAATCTAATGATAATAAAAGTCAGAATATTTCTGGAAGGAGGTGGCTTAGGGAATCCTACATCATGCTTCACCCAGGTCTAACTGCAACCCAACTGCCTCTCTTGGGTGATGCAGATGCTGAGGTTACTAGACAGGCCTGGCATGGCTAGTATAGAGCACTTAGGGAAACCTACTCACCACACAAAAGTGAATTCTTAAAACGAAAAAGTATTGTTTTTAACTAAAGATTTCATGAGGTAAATTGAGTGGAGAGTAATCACTATGGAGATTCCAACGTATAGTCTGTAGTTAAAGAAAAAGAAATAATCTCAAACCCCTAACTTTGGAAAATAAAAACACACAAAAGCTAGGAAATTTAACATAAGAGTGATGATAGAAGCTTCAAGAGGAGAAAAAAAAACAGAGGGGCAGACAATAATTAAATAATGTAAAAGGAAACATTTACCTCAACTAAAAAAAGATCTGAGTCTGCAAATTGAAATGATTCACAAAGTTACAGAAAAAATTAATGAATGATGAAATGGTAAACTAAGTTTATGTAGGCTGAATGTTTCCATTATAAAACACCAAGAAAAAAAGAAGGAAAGAAAGAAAAAGAATCACAAGATTCATGTGATTCATCAGAGGAAGCTTCCTCTGATTTTAAGCTGCTTAATAATAAAAGCTAAAGTTTAAAAGAGTCATACACATATATTACTGGTATGAATACAACTCACATATTGCAGATGGATGTTTAAATTGTTCCAACCTATTTAGATAGGAACCTCAAACATTTGTTAAAATTTAAATTACACATGTGCCTCTTTCATTAACCCAGATATACAACTTTTGTAATTCAAATCATAAAGTTACTAATCACAAGAAACTATATGTTGCATTTTTCACAGTGGCAATGACAAAATTAAACAAACAGAAATAAACCTGGAAGAAAAATGATTCCCATTAATAAGCCAATGGCTGTAGATATCATACTACCTCGGACCATTTAAATTTATTTTATTTTAAAGATGTGGGGTACAACTCAGGATTAGATATAAAAGTGGTCATCATACAGGTAAAGTTTGGGTCTGCCTATGGTTCCCACATTGCTTGGTTTGAGATGAAGTACTCTTATTAAAGTTATGTGCCCCACCTCCCCACTCCCCATCCCCAGCAGTTTCTGGCTACTGCCAATCCCTTTTTTATAGTATTATGGCAAATGTTCAGTGTCCTCTTATGAGTGAAGAACATATGGTACTCAGTTCTTTGTTTCTGTGATAAATCACTGAGTGTTATAGACTCTAAATCCATCCAAGTTGCTGCGAAGTCCATAATTTTCTTTATGGCTGGGTAATATTCTATCATGTATATGTACCACATTTTTTTGTCCAGTCCAGTTTTGATGGGCAGCACAGTTGGTTCCATGTTTTTGGACTAATGCTGCAATAAACATGCATGTGCAGGTATTTTTTTACAGAGTGATTTAAGTTCCTCCGGGTATATTACCAGAAGGGGAATTGCTGGGTCAATTGAAGGTCATTTTCTAGTTATTTTAGGAATCATCACACTGTTTTGCATAGAGGTTGAACTAGTCTGCATTCCCACCAACAGTGTAGAAGTGTTCTCTTTTCTCTGCATCCTTACCATTATCTGTTGTTTTTTGTTTTATTAATGAAAGCCATTCTTATTGGAGTTAGGTGGTAACTCAATGTGGTTTTGATTTGCATTTCTCTGATGATTAGTGAAACTGAGCATTTTTCCATATGTCTGTTGGCTGCTCATATGTCTTTTGAGAAGTTTCTATGCATGTCTTTTGCCCACTTTTTAATGGGGCTGTTTGTTTTTATCCTTTCAGTACATTTAAGTTCCTTGTAGATCCTGGATGTTAGGCCTTTGACAGGTATGCAGTTGACAGATATTTTTGCCCATTCTGTGGACTGTCTCCCTGCTCTCTTGATGGTCTCTTTTGCTTTGCAGAAGCATTTCAGTTTAATGAGATCCCACTTGTCTATCTTATCTCTTATGGCATGGGCATCTGAGGTTTTCATCAGGAATTGACTGCCTATTCTGTTTCCCAATGGGGTATCTCCTGCATTTTTCTAAGATTCTTAAATTTTGGGGTTTTACATTTAGGTCTTTGATGCATTTGGAGTTGATTTTTGTATATGGTGATAGGTGGGGGTCCTGTTTCATTCTTCTGCATGTTGTCAGCCAGTTTTTTCAGCACCATTCATTAAATAGGTTCTCCTCTACCAATACCCAGTTGTTTTGATTATTGTAGCCTTATAATAAAGCTTAAAGTCTGGAAGTGTGATACTTCCTGCTTTGTTTCTTTTGCTGAACATTGTTTGGGTATTTGTGGTCATTTTTGTTTTCATATGTATTTCTGTATTGTTGTTTCCAGGTCTAAGGAGAATGATGTTGGTAATTTAATGGGTATTGCATTGAATCTGTAGATTGCCTTTAGTAGGATGGCAAGTTGGTTCTTCCAATCCATGAACATGGAATATTTTTCCATTTGTTTGTGTCACCTTTGACTTCTTTGAGCAGTGTTTTGTAGTTTTTGTTGTAAAGTTCTTTCACTTCTCTGGTTAGGAAGATGCCATGGTATTTCACTTTTTCATAGTATTGTGAATGGCATTGGCTTTGTATTTGGTTCTCTGCCTGTTTGATGTTGGTGTATAAAAATGTGGCTGTCTTTTCTGCTTTTATTTTGTACCCTGGGACTTTGCAAAAGTCCTTTATCACTGCAAGGAGTTTTTTGAAAGATTCTCTAGGATTTTTGAGGTTTAGGAAAATATTGTCAGCACAGAGGGATAACTTGACTTCTTTTCCTATTTAGATACCCCTGATTTCCTTCTCTTGTCTGATGCTGTAGCTAGGACTTCCAACACAATGTTGAACAGGAGGGGTGAGAGTGGGCATCCAGCCAAAATAATCCTAAGGAAAAAAAACAAAAAAAAAACCAAAAAGCAGAAGGTATCATACTCCCAGACTTTAAACTTTATTATAAAGCTACAATAATCAAAACAGCCTAGTATTGGTACAAGAACAGGCATATAGACCAATGGAACAGGATAGAGATTCCAGAAGCAAAACTTCAATTTCTCAACCAACTCATCTTCAACAAAGCCTCCACCACCAACCACTGGGGAAAAGAGAACCTGTTCAGTAAATGGTGCTGGAAAAAACTGGCTGACCACTTGCAGAAAATTAAAACAAGACTCCTACCTATCACCACACACAAAAATCAACTCTAAATGGATCAAAGGCCTAAATGTAAAACCTCAAACTATAAGAACCTTAGAAAACACAGGAGATACCCTTATGGAAATTGGAACTGGCACCCAATTCCTGGTCAAAACCCCAAGTGCCCATGCCATAAGAGATAAGATAGACAAGTGGGACCTCATCAAACTGACAAGCTTCTGCAAAGCCAAAGAAACCATTGAGAGAGTGGGGAGACAGCCCACAGACTGGAAAAAAATATTGGCCAACTGTATATCTGACAAAGGCCTAACATCTAGGATCTACAAAGAACT
>CAUYQG010236956.1:0-28168 GCA_963574415.1 Tarsius wallacei | reverse complement strand
CACGCCCGGCTAATTTTTTGATTTATTGTAGAGATGAGGTCTCGCTTGCCCAGGCGGGTCTTGAACCCGCGGGCTCAGGCAATCCACTCACCTCAGCCTCCCAAAAGCGCGGGATTACAGGCTGAGCCACCGAGCCCGGCTATTAATCTAAAATTTAAGCAGAATTTTTTTCTTGGAACCCAGTGAACTAATTCGAAAACTGACAAAATAAAGCAAATGGTAAGATGGCCAATCATAGAGTGTTAAAGAAGAACTACTCTCATCACACAGCAAAATATGCCCTAAGGCAAAAGCCGTTCAAATGGTGCGGTGCTGGCACAAGACCGCATGCTCCTGTTCATCCGGAAGAGCCGGATCTACAGCTGTGAACATGAGGCATGTTCATCGCAGCACTGGGGGCCGCATCAACTACATGAAAGGAGAACAAATACAGAAAATCCACTCCCCCACCACTGGAGCACACAGGGTCCGTGGGCCTAAATTCCAGGGCATCCAGCCATTCCTGACTCTCCAGATGATGCCACCCTAGACGACGAAAACAACCGTGATGACTGTCAAGAGGACGACAGCCGGCTGCAACCCTTGGTGGACAACCTATTACAAGGCAGACATCTGACCGAATGCTTCACAAGTCTCTCACATAAGGGCATTCTGAGGATCAAATTTTAAAAAGTAAAGGCGTGTGAGACACCTAATAAAACATACAAAGGGTAAAAACAACTAAATCAGTCCTTTGAGGCAGAGCTGTCATCCCATTTCACAGATGCAGAAACCAAGGCTGGGAGACATGAAATATGTGCCAAGTCCACATGGCTGATAAATGGCAGAGTCAATATGCAAAGTCAACGGATGGTTGGATGTTTGAATCTATGCCATTTTAAAAAAAATTTTGATAAAACTCCATTTGTACCATAAGGAGAAACAATGCAAAACTTTTGCAATTATTGTAAGGTTTCTCTTCATTTTTATTGAAATTGAAGCATATTCTATCATTTCCTTTTTGGAGTGCAGGGTAAGGGCTGGAGTGCAGGGTAAGGGCTGGAGTGCAGTGGCACACTCACGGCCACTCCAGTGTCGACCTGCTGGGCTCAGGTGATCCTTCCGCCTCAGCCTTCCAAGTAGCTAGAACTATAGGCAGTCGCTACCATACCCGGCTTATTTTTTGGTTTATTGTAGAGATGAGGGCTCACCAAGTTACCCAGGCTGGTCTCAAACTCCTGAGTTCAAGCAATCGTCTCGCCTCAGCCTCTCAAAGTACTGGGATTACAGGATTGAGCCACTGCCCTCGGCCTTTTTTTTTTTTTTTTTTTTGAGTCCGAGTCTTACTGTTGCCCAGGCTGGAGTGCTGTAGCACCATCATAGCTACTGCAACCGCTACCTGCTGGGCTCAGGCAATCCTTCCACCTCAGCCTCCCAAAGTGTTGGGACAAGGTCTCGCCGTGTTGCCCAGGCTGGTCTCGAACTCCTGGGCTCAGGCAATCCTCTTACCTTGGCCTCCCAAAGTGTTGGGATTACAGCTTTGAGCCACCACAGCTGGCTTCATTTCCTTTTAGAGAAAAAAACAGTGAGCCTGAAATCCAAAGCACAGAAAGATAACACAAAAAATCTGTTTAATCTTCTGCTTGCCAGTAATTAAGGATTTTAATAATGAGGTATAAATAAGGAAGCCCTTACCCTGAGAAAAGACATCTACCAGAGACTTCCAGTAGGCCAGCAGCACACTGGAAGTCTTTTGTGAAAAGAAGCACAAATAACTTCCCCATTAATATTAGGACCAGAAGTCCCACAGCCATAAGTGATCTAGGGTCTTAGACAAGATGGTGAAATAAGCAGCACAAAATGACGTGCAATGTTGAATAGAAAAAGACCTGTTAAAAAAAAAATCATTCTTTACAAAGGCAGGACCATGAACTGAAAAATAATCAGATCCCATATGAACGTTTAATAAGGTGGAGATTCTGGAACAAGCCACATACTCCTCCACCCTCCACACCAACTCCAAGACAACCGGAAAATCTAATGGGGAAAACTATCTTGTTCACAGAAGCAACAAAAATAACACGCTTCGGAAACACATTCAAATACCTCCTATGAAAATGAAAAACTTTCAAGGAGAAACCTGAAAGAAGACCAGAACGTAAGCACACCCCCTTCTTTGAAAGGGAAACCCTCAGACTGACGACAGGTTCTCCTCCTCCGCATCAGTGGGTTAGAGCAGGACAGTTCCGAGTGAAGCCTCGGTCTTCAAGTAACTTGGCTTGTTGACTTACAGATACAGGAACAGACACATACATCTGCAGAACAGTGGGAGAACACAGACAGAGGTGAAGACTAACACGATGAAAAGGAAGAGAAAGAAGAACTGATGACTGGTGCTCAGGAAGATTCTGTAGGACCGGGCCTCACAGAATGGTACTTTACGAAATGTCACAAAAACTGCTGAAAGAATATAGAAGAATGTTACAAAATCTGGGTGAGAAAAATCTTCCTCAGGAAAGATTCTTAACCCAGAAGTCATGAAGGAAAAACCAACTCCTTTACAGCAAAAGACCCTATATACAAAATCAAAAGACAAGTAAAAAGCCTTGGGCCAGAGCATGAGCATGACCATACAAAAAACAACCTGCATTTGATCTCTTATGTATTGATGAGACAGAGTAAGCAGCCCAACATAAAAAACGAGGTGGGAAGAGAAGCAAACAGTTCACAAAGTAGACATGGGAAAGCCGCTCAGGTTTGCCAGTAACCAGGGAGATGGAACAGCAACACATGACCTGTCATGTGTGAGCTAGCAGACAGCTGAAAATTAAAAGGCCTGGGACGGCCCAGAGTTGGCAAAGGCCTGTGGCGTGACAGGACTTTCCTACCAGAGGTGGGAGTCGCATGCCACAGGCCTGGGGAGGCTGACTGGGGCTGAGCAGCAGCTCTCAAACCTCAGTCTCAGGTGCAGCCGTTACTTGGAATAACTTCTCGTGGAGAAAGACTCACATGCATATACACACATACACATGCATGCACACAGACACACACATACCCCAGGATGTTCACTGCATACTTTAACACAGAAAAACTGGAAGCAACCCAAACGCACCTGCCCACATCCCTCATCTCCCATGGTTAGTGGGTGCCCACCAAACGATACAAGATGGAGGCAAGAGTCTTCCATTCCTAATGTTCTCTCCCTCCTTGCGTGCGATTCACCAGCCCAGCTCTTTTTGGCTGCCAACGCATCTGAAAGCCATCCTCTTCCTGCCATCTCTGGCCAACTCCAGGCCCCTGGCCCTCATCTGACCAGACTCCAATTGCCTCCATCTCTCAGCATCCTCACTGCCTCCCACTTATCTGGTCTCAGTTCCGTGAAACCCGCAAGCTGGCATCCTCACTCCCCGCACTTCGAATACACCCAACTCCTCAGCCACAGCTGCCAGGCCTGACCTGTGGGGCTTTTGCCTCCTCGGCCAGCTGCCAAGGCACTGCCTTCCCACAGAGTCACATTGCCCACCTGCCTGGTCTTCTCCAGGTTCACTCCTCACGGCCTTTGCAAGCTCTTTGCCCTCTATCTGGAATTCCCCCCACACCTACGCCCAGCCTCCTTCCACCTTCACCTGCCCGCAGAGCAGCAAGGCTCCCTATTTTCCCTGTCTTGTCCCTGTCCACCTGGGAGATAGAGCTACCTGGCCCACCACTCACTCCAAAGAGGGTCTGCAGCTCAGCCCTCCGACTGCCTCTTCTCCCACATAACACACCGGGCTTGCGGGTGTGTTCCTTCCTCCTGCCCACTCACTTTGTGTCTGTTTTCCCACTAAGAAGCAGCTCTGCAGCCAGCTGGGGACCATATCTGTTTTGCTTGCTGCTGCATCCCGTGTCTCAGCACAGGACCAAGCAGCTCAAATCTCTGCTACATACACGAGCCCATTTTAGCACAATAGTGCACAGCAACCCTCCAGAGGAGAAGGCAGCATTGACGGCACGCAGGAGCCCCAGAAAGAGCCACCACGGAATCGGGTCTCTGGTCTTCAGGGGCCAGCCGTGGAAAGGGTTGAGCCTGGCCTTCACCAGCTGCGAGGACGAAGCCTTGGCAAGTGTGCAACCTCTCTGTGCCTCAATTTCCTCAGCTGCAAAACGAGAACAAAACAGTACTGACCTTACGCAAGGATGAGATGACAGTTATTCACACAGAATTGGCAGAAGGTGAGCATTTGGTCAAGGAGGCAAAAGAGCCAAGGGGTAGGAATTGGCCACGCTACTGGAAAAGGGGAAAGCAGCAAATCTGTGTGTGTCTGAGCTTGTGAATTCCACCCAGAGAATGGGAGAGGCTTAATAACTAGCAAATATGAAGGGGGACCTTAAAAACCTGGAATTTATTTATAGAAAACTGGCTGTTTATTCTTGCATGTTTAAACTTCAGTCCCCTTCAAAGTGCTCTCTGTTGAATGTAATACACCCGTCAAGACACTTTTTCCACTGCCCAAAACAGTTTTTGAACGCGTCCATTTTGTTGCCTTGTCGCGCTTCTGCTGTCTTCTTGCTTCACCTCTTCCACATTGGCAAAACGCTTCCCTTTGGGGGCTTTTTTTATCCAGGGAAACAAAAATAAGTTGTTTGGGGTGAGATCAGGTGAATAGGGAGGGTAAGGCATGGCGGTAATGCCTTTTTGGGTCAAAAACTGCTGAACGCTCAACATGGTGTGGACAGGTGTACTCATAAATCACCCATCATGAAATGGGCAAATGCGCTGAAAAGAATCTCCAAGATAAAATTCACTGGGCAACTTCTTTCAGGTCTCCTCTTGTTTGGCAGCTTTTCTGCCTTCTTAATAAATCCTACTTTGAAAAAAAATAATAAAATAAAATAAAATAAAATTCTCTGAAGCCAAACATAGCCTCTCAAGGTACACTGATGCCAGTGGGGACCCAGAACACTTACCTAGAGGGAGAACTACAAGGACCTGCCCTCCAAAAATGAATTCTGGATTTTTTTTGGGGGGGTCCCCCCTCATAAAAGGAGCCCAAACAATTCAATAGGAAAAAAAAACCCTGACTTTAAAATAGGCAAAATATCTCAACAGACATTTCTCAAAAGAAGACATACAAATGGACAACAGGTATATGAACAAGTGTTCAACATTACAAATCATCAGGGAAATGCAGATAAAACCACCATGAGATATCGCCTTATCCCAGTCAAAATTGCTTGTATCAAAAGGACAGGTCATAACAGACACTAGCAAGGCTGTAGAGGAAAGGAACCCTTTGACACTGTTGGTGGGAATGTAAAAGTGTGCAGCCATTATGGAGAGCAGCTTGGAGGTTTCTCAACACACTAAAAATAGAACTACCTATGATACAGAAGTTCCACTGCCGGGAGTATGTCCAAAATAAAGGAAGTCAGTATGTTGAAGAGAGATCCACACACCCATGTATATTGTAGCACAATTCATAACAGCCAAGATAAGGAGTCAGCTAGGTGTCCGTCAACAGATGAAGAAAATGTGGTATATAAGCACAAGGGAATATCATTCTTCCACAAAAAATATGGAGTATCATTCTTCCATAAAGTCCTACCATGTTGCAACAACAAGGATGCAGCTGGAGGTCATCACGTTAAGTGAAAAAGCAAGTACAGAAAGACAAATGTTCTCACTCGTGTGGGAGCTAAAACAGGGGATCTTATGAAGATAGAGAGTAGATCAGTGGTGACCAGAGGCTGGGAAGGGTAGGGAGGAGGGGAGATGAAGACAAGTTGATTAATGAGTACAAATATACAGTTTGAAAGGAGAAATAAGGCCTCGTATTAAATAAATCAATAAGGTGATTATAATCTACAAAAAGAATCTCCAATAATCTATTGTACACTTCAAAAGAGAAGAATTCAAATGTCAGATATCCCAAATATACGGATTTGACCTTTACAAATTACTTATTCAGTATTCAGTTATCACATGTATCCCAAAACCACGTACATCTATTACGTGTCAATAAAAAAGTAACGAATACATAAATTCCACACAGAAAGACATCCAAAGAACCCTGAACACCACCCACCTCCAGGGTGGACTGAGAGATGGAACAGAGAAGCAGAAGGTGAAAACTTCACTCTTTACAGACCTACAGGTTTAAAAGAAGGATCACAAATGACTCAAGTAACTCTAAAATATGCCTATGCAAAAAATTCTTTAGTCCTGTTTAGGGCCAGTCCTGTCTGCTCCTCCTTCCTTTCTACTCCCCATATAAAAGTCTAAGCTCTGAGTCCCTTGTGATCCCCTCTGCCCCCAGCTAGGGCTCCCCCTCCCTTTCTAGGAATTCCGGAGAAATCACTGCTCTTTACCTAAACACAATGAGGCCATTAAGTCCTGGGGGCCAAGTCACATGAATATTAAGGGCACAGGCCCTTTTCTGTCCAGGCTGCTTCTGGAAGTGCTTGACAGACTTTACCCTTCTATTTTCTTTTATTTTGTTTTCCTCCCTTTTTTTTTTTCTTTCTTCCCTTAAGGGGGTTAAAAAAAAAAAGATAAACACATTTTGCTTGTGAAGGAAACATGTCATGTAATCATTAAAATTGTTCAAGCAGTAATCGTTTTGAGCGAAGAAGGCATGAACTGTTGCCTAAGCTCTCTCCTCCTCACCAAGGAAAGTTAAGGGGAAATGGAGTCAGTGTGGGATGGCCGCTTTGTTCCCACGCCAAAACAGCCCAGCATGGCCCAGAGTCCTGCTGGACCTGGCGTTGTAGTTTAAAGATAATCACATCTTTTCATTCTCTTTATCATTCAATCCATTTTATTGTGGCTGCTGTGGGTTCCAGGTTTTCAGGGTAAAGCATATACAGGTTTGTGTAAGGAAAACCAGTCCCAGCTCAGGAAATCAAGATTGTAGCAAGAACGATAGAAACACAGAGTCCTCCTCCAAACAGGAATGGTTGGGAAACAACGATTAATGGCTCTGAAATGCATCATCTTCACATAGTAGGCTCACGAGACTGAAAGCTGACAAAGGTTGTGAGCATATTAAAAATGACTTTATTTTGCAGTTCAGTCAACTTTTCTAAAATTTAGCCATACTCATTTTTAATGGCTGTGAATAATCTCCTATATTTAGTCCTCCTGGTCTCCAGCTCAGACCTTGACAGCAGTTCCCAGGATGCCCACAGCCAGGCTGGCTGCCTGCAGGGTCAGAGCCGAGGCAGGGAAACCAGGCTGCCAGCCCCTCTGGCTCCTGATCTTCCGGTTCCAAAAGCACACCTGGGTCCCTAGGATAGAAGGCAGGCAGGTACAAGCAGGTATGGGAAACCTGAAGGTAGATACAGTGACTGAAGAAGGGGTCCTTTGTTGCTACCTACCTCAAAACGCAGACAACTTCTCAGCTTCTACTGGGGCACAGCCACTTGTCTACCGCTGCCCCATGGCCAGGTTCTCCTTTGGCCTTGCAATCACACGGGCTCCAGGGACTCACCACAAAGCAGAACCATGTCCACCATCCCACTCAGCTGCTCTGTACCCTGACCCTCAGGAGAACCCTGGCCAGCTGTGGATATGGCTTAGCTCCCAGTGCATCCTTGGGGATCCAGGGACTGTTCTTACATCGCGCTATCCAGGGGTCTTTCTTAGATCAGACCTAACAGTAAGCCACTGAGCCCACCTTGTCTTCGGCATACCTGAAGACTGCCAGCCTGCAAGAACAGTGGGGAGGGGGAGGACGTGGACCCCTGCTCTCTCTGCAATGCCCTTGTCTGCCTTCTCAGTGCGCCAAAGCCAAGACCATCTCGGCTTTTACATGTCACGTAAAAAGAACTCTTCTGATCCTCCTGGTCATTGCTGGTTGACTCTTTGTTCCCAAGCACTCTTGGGTGGTACTCAGCATGTGACTGATATCCCAGTTTCCTTTACAAAGCTTTAGCATCTCCCATTTTAAAGGCGACCTGAAGACAGAAACCGTGTCGTATAGATCTGGGTAGCCAACAGCAGACAGGGTATATCGTGCAGGCTCAACAAACCCTGGAGGAAAAGACAGAGAGACGGCTGACTGTGCTTGTGTGTCGCAGCCTCCAGACTCAAACTGCGCTGAGCTTCCCATGCTGCCCCAGAATGCTGCTGCCCTGCCTGGTCCTAGGTGCTCCACATGCATTGCTGACTGAAGCTAATCACATCAGCGAATTTTGCCAAGGTGGCAAATGGCATCTGGCATTTCCATACTGCATCTATGTTTTAACCCAAAAAAGGACATAAGAATTCTAGAAGACTGAAGAACTAAACTCTCCTTTTTACTTGGCATATAACTGCTATGAACCAGGTCCTCAGGGCTCTCCGAGCCCTAAGTGGTTGAGTTTCTGGTTCACACAACAGACACAAGAGACCAACCAGAGAAAGGTCTGGCGCTTGGCACCTCTGTCTTCACAGTGGGAGAGCTGTGCAGGGCCAGGTTCAGGAGGGACCCTTGGGCTTCCAACCCCCACATCCGTGCTTTCACTGGCCTCTGACGTGGCTCTCAGGTATGGACGATCCCACGCCCTTAGGGCAAAACCTGCCCAGGAACCAATGAGGCCAAAATTATCTCCAAGAACCTGAGATGCAATCTGTCTGCTTCCCTGACATCCCCCATGAGTGCACACTGGAGGTTTACAGAGGCATGTGACTGATTGCAGCAACAGATGGGAGGACCCAGCTGCCTTCTCTTAAACCAGACATTAAAGGGATTTACAATATAGAACAATGCCATTCCTTTCACTTTTTTTTTTTTTACTGTTTTTGAAAATATAATTTCTTTTCCTCATAAAAGATGTTATGTATGTTTACTACTATTCTTTTTAAATGGTGGAATAAGTATATTTATGTTTAAAATATTTAAACGTCTGTCTTATTTCTAAAATGGCAAATATCAATACATACAGCCATACTACCACTGCCCTTTGGGATCTTCAGGCATTTTTAAGCGTGTCCAGGGATCCCAGGACTAAACTGTCTGAGAACTGCGTCAGGCACTGTGTTCTTTGCCTCTCAGCCCCACCCAGAGCTGGAGGCGCTCCCCTGAAAACCCAGCCTTGCCCAGCACCCAGGACTGCAATGTGTCCACGGGACAGTCATATGGAAGCCAAACCTCCACGCCCAGACATGCAGCTGCTACCCAAGGAAACTCTTAGCTTTTGTGGAGTAACAGCCCATGGAGACTTCTTCACTCAAAAATATTTTCTTCAAAACAATACTGAGTTTCAGAACTTTTAACTTGAGACCTGGCCCTACAAAGGAACATCCCAGGCCATACCCCATAACAGCCTTCTCCAAGTGACCCAGCGGTCATTCCATTCCATTCCCTTTCCTCAGAGCCAGTTCTAAGTCGGGGGTCCAGGAGGGTCACTGCCTTTGAAAAGTGGCTCAACCAAGCTCCCCAAAGGCTTGTCCTGTTGATTCTGGCAAGATGCACAGCTCTAGGTCTGCTAGACTGCTCTTCGCCTGGTTCTTAAACAAGCCACACAAGTGGGGAGTCAGAAGGAAAATGTCCTGTGTCCAGTAGTTCCAGTTTTCAAGGGAAGTCCTAGCCCTGGTCCCAGATGAAAAACAGTCAGCAGGACAGACTCTCTTCCTGGGGTTGCCAACACCCACAGGTGACAGAGACTTTACCATCTTCTCTCTCTCTTTGTTAAAACCAGGGCCAGAACTAAACAGCACATATCAACACTCAAGATTAGATTGTCCCAGTCACAGAAAAAGCAACTGTTCTCAGTTTACACTGATCCCAGCTATGTGTGTCCTTCTGTTTAAACTGTTTGATATAACAGACCAGAGCCCATTGCCCAGAAGAATGAGCCAAGCACTGCAAAGAATGACCTTGTCCCCAGGCCTCCCAGAGCCTGTGAGCAATGACCCATGCTCTCTGCCACTGCTGGATTACCACTTCGAGATTCAGCACAACGCTTAACATGAGGAAAGAGGATCTACCTCTGACCTGACAATGTGAGACTCACTCTTCTAAATGGGGCAAGGGTCTTTTTCATACTTGTTATTTCTATTCACGAGGAGTATGTTACAAAGGTAGGAAATTCTCACCTTTAGGAAGCGAAATGACTATTACAAAGTCGACCTCTCTTGAACGGTACATGTGTGCTCTAAGAGAGATAAAGTGAAATTATGATGAGGATACAGATCTCTTTAGGGGACCTACCTTACCATTATCACCACCACTATAGTCTTTATCATTTTGAGAAATACAAAGAGAGTAAAATTGTGAGAATCGTGGTGCGTAATGCCCTCCCTGCCTCCAAAAGGCCACTCAAAATCCAACCCCTTAGCTGCAACTTCAAAGCTACAAAATGGCCGCCAGGTCTGGAAACAAAGGCGAACTGATGTGACACCACGATAGAAGCTAAAGTCTTATAACCTATGTCTCCAGCCTTCCCAGCTACCCATAGTTCTGGGCTTTTCAGAAGATCATTTTAATCCAAGAGTCCCAAGACTGTCAAAGAACATAGAATCTTTCCTGAAAAACATTCCCATCAACAGGAAAGAGAAATTAGATATCTGGAAAAGTAATTAACCGTCTGTTAACACCTATAATGTGCCAGGGTTAATATTATACTCAGTGGTGCAAGAGTGAAAGCTTTCCCCAGAGACTGGAAACAAGATAGAACTCTGATTTTTGCCACTTCTACTCAACACAGTATTGGAAGTTCTAGCCAGAGTAACTAAACAAGAAAAAGAAATAAAAGGCATCCAAATTGCAAAGTCAGAAGTAAAATTATCTGTTCAACTCTTAGAAGAGTTTGACTGTGACCTTTCAGATATGACACCAAAAGCACAGGCAACAAAGAAATAAAATAGATACACCAAACTTCATCAAAAATTAAAAATTTTTGTGCCTCACAGGACACTATCAAGACCCAAAGAAAGGGATAAAATAACTGCAAATCATATACCTGATAAGGGACTGATATCCAAAATGCATGAACTACTACAACTCAACAACAAAATGCAAGTCAAACCCACAATAAGATATAAATCAAAACTATAATGGGATACCACTCCTCGCCTAGTAGGACAGCTATTGTCAAAAAGAAAATACCAAATGTTGGCAAGAATGTGGAGGAATTAAAACCCTTATGCACTGTTGCTGTAAATGTAAAATAATGCAACTGCTATGGAAAACAGCTTGGCAGTTCCTCAAAAAGCTAAGCATAGAATGATCCTATGATCAGGCAGTTTTACATCTAGATTTACACTCAAAAAACGTGAAAGCAGGTACTCAAACATAAACACCAACGTTCATAAAAGCACTATGCACGATAGCCGAGAGGTGAAACAACATAAATGTCTAATCAACAGTTGAATACATAAACACAAAGTAGCATATACATACAAGGAAATAACATTCAGTCATAAAAAGGAATGAAGTACTAATACATGCTACAGCATAGATTAACCATCTAAACATTATCCAAGTGGAAGAGACAGTCATAAAAGCCACAGATGATCCCATTCATACGAAGTGTCTTGGGTAGGAAAATCTATGTTGACAGGAGAGTTCCTCAGGGTCGAGTGAGACTGATGGGGCAGTTGGTGGGGAGGGGAGAATATAACTTTTGATCTTGAGTACAGGATTTATTTTTGAGTTCATGAAATTGTTATAAAATTGACTGTGATGGTGACTGCACATTTTTGAGACTGTATTAATTGGACTCTATATAAAGAGTGTGTGTGTGTGTGTGTGTGTGTGTGTGTGTGTGTGTGTGTGTGTCTTCATCCACTTCTGCTACTATAACAAAATACCTGAAACCGGGCTCAGTGGCTCAGCCCGTAATCCCGCGCTTTGGGAGGCTGAGGTGAGTGGATTGTCTGAGCCCGTGGGTTCGAGACCCGCCTGGGCAACTTGGCGAGACCTCATCTCTACAATAAATAAAAAAAAAATTAGGCGGGTGTGGTAGCACTCGCCTGTAGTTCCGGCTACTTTGGAAGGCTGAGGCAGAAGGATCACCGGAGCCCAGCAGGTCGAGGCTGCGGTGGCCGGGAGCGGTCATTGCATTCCAGTCTGGGCAACAGAGTGAGACTCCAACTCAAAAAAAAAAAAACCAAAACCTGAGGCTGGGTAATTTATAAAGAACAGAAATGTATTTCTTACAGTTCTGGAGGCTGGGAAGTTCAAGAACAAGGCACCACCATTCAGCATCCGGTGAAGGCCTTCTTGCTGTGTTCTCACATGGCAGGAGAGAGAAGTGCAAAAAGGGGATCCTAGCCAGTTCCCTCCAGTCCTTTTATAGATGCACTAACCCAGTCACGAGGGAAAGGCCCGCATGACCACTTCACCTCCCAAAGGCCACACCTCTTAAAAATGTGGCATGGGGAGGTGAGATGGCCATGAGGAGACACAAACATTCACAGGATAGCATTCCACCCTGGCCTCCCAAAATTCATGTCCTTCTCACATAAAAAATATATTTGTTCCATCCCAATAGCCCCAAAAGTCCTATCTCATTCCAGCACCAATGCAAAAGTCTAAGGTCCAAAGTTTCATCCAGATATCATCTAAATCAGACATGCGTAAGACTCAAAGATGTTTCATCCTGAGGCAAAATGCTCTTCAGCTGTGAAATCAAACAAGCTATGAGTTTTCAAAATACAGTGGTGTGGCAGGAACAGAACAGACATTCCCATTCTAACAGGAAGAAATAGGAAGGAGGAAAGAAATAATGGGTCCTAAAGCCAAAACCCAGCAGGGCAAACATTACATCTTAAGGTTGGAGCATAATCTTTGACTCCATGTCCTGCTTTCTGCACACACAGGGGCAGGGGTTAGGCCCCCAAGGTCCTAGGCAGCCCTGCCCCCACAGTTTTGTGGGGTACAGCCATGTGGCAGGTCTCACAGGCTGGAGTCGGGGGCCTGCAGCAATTCCAGGCTGGCATTACTATACACTGGTGGGCCCCACCACTTCAACAGGCATCGCCCTTGCGAGGGCTCTCTCTGCTGATCACCACCCAAGACTGCTGGGCAATGTCCTGGAGGGGCTCTTTTGTCCCCATGGTTCCATTAGACCATTATCCTCTCTGCAACAGTCCCGCCCCATGGCAGTTCTCTGCCTGAGCCCCCAAGACCTTCTGAAGCATATTTTAAAATCTAAGTGAAGGCAGTCATACCTCCACAGCTTTTATACACTGCACACCTGCAGAGTTGCAAATCATGGAGATGACACCTAGGCTTATGGCCTCTCCCTTCCAGAGCAGTGGGGCTAGGTGCACCTGAGCCCAAGTCAGGGGCAGCCAAGGAGGACTGCACTAGAATGCAGAGAGCAGAGAACTTGAGGTGGCACTGGGCAGAGAATGCTGAGGTCCTAGGTGCCTCAGGCCTCTCTTTTGACATAGTGCTGTCCCCTGGGCCTCCACTCTGGGCCTCTGATGGGAGGGACAGTACTGATAGTGCCTGAAATGCCTTCAGGACCATTCTTTCATTAACTTGATGAAGAGCATATGGATTCCCTCTAGCCATACTAATCTCCTTATCAAAAGGTCACATTGCCACACTCTCAGTCTTTTCTCCCAAACAACTTGGCCAGGCTGAGGATTTTCCAAATCTTTAAGTTCTACTTACCTTTTCATTATAAATTATATCTTTAATTAATTTAGCTCACATTTCACTATAAGCAGTTAAGAGAAATCACACAACCAGCAGCCTGAACACTTTGCTTAAGGGCGTCTTCCGGCAAATATCCTACCTTCCACAAAGTCATAAGGCACAGGCATAATTCAGCAAGTCCTTTGCCCCTTTGTAGCAAGGATGGCCTTTCCTCCCATTTCCAATGACTCCTCACTTCCATCTGAGACCTCATCAGGATGAACTTTACTGTCCACATTTCTACCAGTATTCTGAACACAACCATCTGGACATTTCTAAGAAGACTGAGGCCCTCGCTACAGATCTCCTCCTCTTCTGCACCCTCACCAGAATCACCCTTAATGCTCTGTTCACAACAACCTAGGGTTTTTCTAGCAAACACTTCCAAACTGTTCCAGCCTCTACCCATTACCTGTTCCAAAGATGCTTCCACATTTTTATGTATTTGTTATAGAAACACCCCACTCTCCATACTAATTTCTGTCTTAGTCTGTTTACACTGCTATAACAAAATACCACAGACTGGGCAATTTATAAATAATAAAAATGTATTTCTCATGGTAGTGGAAGTTAGAAAGTCCAAGATCAAGGCACTGGCAGTTCAGTATGTGGTGAGTGCCTCTCTCTACTTCCTGGCTGGCACCTGGTTACTGTATCCTCCAGAGGGGACAAACGCTGTGCCCTCACATGGTAAAAGAGGAGAGAGTAATCCCATGCTTTCAAGCCCTTTGAAAAAGCCCTAATCCCATCTGTGTCCACTCTTACAACTTAATCGCCTCCTAAATGCCCCACCTCTCATATTATCACATTGGTGGTTTCAATACATGAATTGTTGGCAATACCCTCAGGCCACAGCTATGTGTATACACACACATGCTAATTACACATATATGTAAAACACACTAACTATAACTGAAATATACATTTTAAATGTAAATGGATGAGAGGCATGACATGTGAATTATATTTCAAGAAAGCTGCTTTTTAAAGAGAAAACTATGAAAATCTAGCCCCATAAGATAACCAGCACAAAAGGGCTCTACACCTCCTTCCCCCAGTTTGGAACCACCACAGTCTAGACAGCTTCCTTTTGGAGTATCCTAGTACATCACAACACACAATATTTTCTGACAAGTCTTGCTATAGAGAAACCAACTTTATCTAACCCAATGTAGCTTATTTTGCAATGGACTATTAGCTCTTGTAGCATCTACTAACCAAGATCTAAGTTGTCCAAGATCGCCACATGCCTAGGGAGATTCTTGACAAAAGATGGAAAAGGAATGGGGTCCATAGTCCCACAGGTCCATCAATGCATTTGTGGAGCAAGGAGGGCAGGCACAAATGCAAAAACTAAAAAGTGTCTTTATTACCCAAAGAAGGGTCTCAGTGGCATAATTTTTCAAAAGAGGGCACTAAGCACAGGTTTCGACACAGGGCGCCCTATACATGGAGCACGGATGCACAGGCGCTATGAGGACAGGAGCTGCTTCAATGCCACCTGCCCTTATGGGGAACTCCAGGGGCCAAGTTCATGCTGACAAGGGCCCAAGCAGGCAGCCTCACTGGGACAATCTTTGCTGTTTCTCTCCATGACTTGGAGGCCATTCCTGGTTCTGGCTGTGAAGTCCAAACGAGAAGAGGCTATGCAGGGACCTCAAAAGAAGTGAGGTGTTAGAGTTCACAAGCTCAGTGTGGATACAAACAATCCTACATTCTTAAAAGGAAGGCAGGTAGGGCTCCTGAATCCATTCAAGACTCGAAAGGTTGCGATGCAAACCTTTCTAAAAGTGATGCATCATTATAAACAAAAGAGAAACCACTGAATAAAATCCACGGAATCCAAGCAAATGTCAAGGCAGAACACTGTGCAAATGTTTACCACAGGAATAAAGTACAGACACATTTAAGAATGTCACGTATGACAGTGTAGGGCTAATCACTGGAAAAATCTTGAAAAAAAAAATCCTGCACTAAAAGCATTATTAATAATCATTCTTATGAGGCAAAATGTCCTTTTCAGATAATTTCTAGGCAGAAAAAAACAAAAGATAAAACAGGGGAGATGTATGAAGACCTTACCACACCAAGTTAAGGCCACTGACCAGCTGGGGTTATCCCCCGGGAGCTGGTCAGAGATGCAGAGGCCCGGGTCCCACCCCAGACCAACTGACAGAGAAGCTGCATTTTAGCACGAGCTTAGGAGATTCACGCGCATATTAAAGTTTAAGAAGCACTGTTTCCAGGCACTGTTAATATTTAACTTATATCAGAACTGAAATTTGCCAGCACCTTAAGAAAATAAATAAGCAAGAACTGCATCACTGTCACTACCACATCACTGTTGAGTCAAACCTGGCCATCCCTCTGCCCAGCGTCCTTTCCTACCCGTTACTTTCCATCTAAGTGGGGCAAGAGACAGACTGCCCCTCAGACACCTGTTGAGTGAATGACAGAAGGGGCCTCTGTCAAAAGTCCCCCTGGAGCACACCTTGCCAGGCGTATCCCACTCGAATGCTGAACTCCTGCTCGACATCACACAGCCATCACTGGCAAGGGCAAACACAACCAGTCTCAAGCCACCCGTGCTACCTTGACAGTACTCAGAACTGGCTCCCAGACTCAGTACAGCACAGAAGTCCCCCTTAGGTGACCTGAAGGTCACATTTGCATATCTGGAATTTTTTTCTCTCCCCAATACCAGATTTGAGCCTGAGGTATCTCGTGTGCAAGCCCACTCTTCTAGATGCCTTCGGGCAACTATCTGCAGATCAGGAATGTTCCTGAAGAGAAGGTCCTGGACTCCTCACCAAAGAGGCAGAGAAAAGAAGGCAGCAAATGGGTCCAATAAATGCCTACTGGCCCCCATCCCTGTCACAGCTGGATATTTTCCTGCTCCTTGCATTTAACCTCCACCTGCCTTAAGAAAAACAAATCCCGCTACACATGGGAGTACGGAAGGGGAATGCATCTCTTGAACAAATCAGAATAAAGCGTTGGGGAGAGGTCCAGGTACTGACAGGGCTTGGGATGGGTGGGGAGCTTGTGCTCATTTCCAACTGGTGGGCCCCATGAAATGTGAGTAAACATGGACCATTGCACCCATTCTGGCTGCAACGCATGGCCGTGCCCACTACCAGATGTGCTTCTTGGGGGTCCCGCGCAGGTGGATCTGAGTTTGCCCGAGAACCCCGGCCAACCGAAACAAGAAGGCTCACACAAGGGCCTCTTTTGACACACGCTCCCAGACCTCCCAGGGTCTGCGGGGCTCCAGCAACCTCAACGCCACCCTCATGCTGCCCTTGGCCTTCCAGTGAGGCAGACGGAAGGAAGCTGCCAACTTTCTAATCACCAGAAGCTTCAAGGCCTAGGGCACAGCATCTGTTCTCAAACTTCTTGCCTATAAAATCATATGGTGTACTTCACAAAAATGTGGGTTTCTAGGTCCCAGGTCCAGAAAGAGTTTGCTAGTTCTGAGACGGGCCTGGGGGTATACACAGACAGCTAGGTAGTTCAGAGGTCACAGTGTGACAAAACCTGGCCTTTTCTACACATTCTTCCGCCTAGGATTGATCAAAGTGCAGCCTCTTGAGTCTGAAAGGAAGGTAAAACCATTCTCATCCAAGCGAGTTTCCCAAGACATTCTTACAAGTACATTTGCCAAAAAGCTGCCCGGCTCTGTGGGACTACAAGGGTTGAATGCCAGTCAATTTAGACTGTAGCCTAAATGTCACCAAAACTCAAAAGACGTAGTGTTCTCTGAAAGTTCAGAAGCCCAGTTCTGGCATGGTAATTACAGGATGGCTGGAGGAGTAACTGGTGATGGAAATCCTTAAGAGCTGCTAAAAATAACTTCCATTTGTATGTACCACTCTGCACTTTCTCTCACTCCCTCAACACAGTAGTGCAACTACCATAACTCCACAGACGGCACTCCTCAGCAGTCTGGGACACCATTCTCTGTCCTACCAGACAGTCACTATTGCCCATTTCACGGATCCACGTACAAAGGCAAGTAGCACAGTGGGGACGCAACCCAAAGGCCACTCACTCTCCACACTCTCCCATCCCACCCCACAACCGAGCCCTGCTTGAGCTCAAGGGTGCCGAGCACCTCAGACCTCGAACCAGTGTTCTCTACCACCTTTCTTCTCTGGCATAATGGAGAAGAAAACCTCTACAAGCTCCTCTCTCTCTACCCTCCCCCTACAAACCTCCTTCGTCCCCACCCAGTACACGGAGCACAGGGAGGCCCAGGCCACACGGCCCCACTCCACAACCAGCGGCACGGCGGACACGGGACGAAGTAGGGGCCAATTCTGGCTGTCACGCAGGGCCGTGGCCACTACCAGACGAGCTTCCCAGTGTCCTGCCACCTGCACAGCATAATCCCTGCAGTCACTGCCTTCCTCGCTCGAAAAGAACAATGAGGAACAGCACCGCATCCCTTCCCTGGGTGGGAAGGAGGCCGCCGGTGGTCCAGACAGCAGCCTTCCACAAAACAGCTACCTGCGGGTGGGCTCCTCGGAAGGGGTCTCCCACCAGCCCCCGGCAGGGCTCCTGCCACCACGGCCAAACGCAGCTGGCCACAGAGACAATTGATGTGCAAAATAGAGGACCTGCCTGCTTGTCCGAAGAGCGAGCACCAGGAAGTCCCGCATATGCACAGGGACGATCGGCTGAACTCCATCAAGAACGCGACACCGAAGCCCAGCATCCCCGTGGCTCGATATTCACATTGTCTGACACGGCCGCTCCATGGAGCAGAAGCATTTAACGGAGAAGGATGCAGCGTGACAACGTGTTTATCCAAGGCTTTCATACCAGACTGAACGCCATCAAGGTTTAAAAGGAGTCCAGGCAGGCCTCGGTCTCCTAACGGAGGAAAAAAGGTCTCTCTGCCCGGGTGCCCGGATCTGTTCGTTCGTTTCCCAAGCGCGGTCCCACCCCACTGCCTCGGCCAACCCAGAGACAGCGAGGAGGTCGGCCGAGTCCTCGGCAAGGATGTGGTTACAGTTATTACTTGTTACATAATATTAGACAATTAAGATTAAAAACGGTTACATAATGCGGTCCCCGCGGCGAACGCCAACAGAGCGCTGGGATCCCGGGCCGCCGGCAGCCGGCCGCGGGCCGCGAGCGCCTCGGCCGAGGGGCCGGCCGCCTCCCTGCGCCGGCTCCGGGTACCCGCGGGCCTCCGCGGCCCTCGCGGGGCGGCCCTTCCGCCGACCGGGCCGCGGCACCCCCGCCCCTCGCCCCGGCGGAGCCCACCTGCGTACCTGGAGAGCCGGCCGGGGCGGCATCGGCCGCACGGGGTCGCTGCGCGCGCGCCTCTGGCCCGGGCAGGCTCCGGGGCCGGCCCCGCAGTGCCGGCGCGTGGACAGCGCTCGGCATGGACAGCGCTCCAGACAGCGAGGGCGGGCTCCCCGCGGCTCCGCCCCGGCCGGGGGCCTGCGGCGCGGAAAGCGAAGGGGCCAGAGCCGCCGCGGACGCTGGCCGGGCGCGCGCTAGCAGGGAACGCGGGCCAGCGCCGCCTCCCGGGACGCCATCCGGGCACGGGCGGGACGCCGCACCGCCCCCGCGGCATGTCCCGGGACGCGCGCCCCCATCGCGGCGCAGGTGAGCGAGGCCCCGCCGGCCGCCCGCTGCCGGCCCACCGCTCGGCCTCCCGGGGCCGGGCCCTCCCGAGGAAGCGAGGACGCCCGCGCGCAGCGCCCGGTCCTTGAGCACAACGGGGATCCTAGGAGCGAGCCCATGTGACGCGGCCACGCCCCAGCGCCCGGCGGGGGCCTCCGCTGCCCAATCCCCGGATCCCCGGTTCTCATGGCAACCCTGAAGAACCTCTTGTTCCCTCCACTGTCTCCTCTCCTCCCCCGCGTTCCCCCCCCCGCCCTGGTGGGCAAGGACGCGCGCACCGGCCACTCTCACGATGCCGAAAGCCCTCCATAGCTGCCCGCTCGGCTGCACGCGAAGCTCGGAGCTGGCGGGAAACGGCGAGCCCGCGACAAGTCGGAGAGGTCCCTAGCACGGCCTCTCTCCACGCCGGCGGCGGTATGACCACCGGGGCCACCCGGTGAGGTTTCCAGGATCGCTGTCGTCTCACACCCCCTCCCTAAATGTCGGGGCAGTAACAACCACGAAGAGAGAGGCTCTTTCTGGAAGCCGCGGGCAGAATGGTGCTGAAAGTCGGCAACAAAGTAGGCTTCCGTTTAAACGGAGGGTTAGCAAGGAAAATAATAGGTCCTCTCTGTATCTGGCACCTGCTATGTGCTAGTCACTTTACACACACACAAACCAGCAACAACGGAAGCAACAAAAAAAAAGTTTGGGGCTACCAGGAGACACGGCCAGAGAGTGACCAGTAAGCAGCAGGCTGCACACTCCCCGCTAGCAGAGAATACGGCGGAAAACGCTACGCGAAGTGGTAGGCGGCAGTAAGGACAGTAACAGGCACCGTGGACAGCGGATTCTGCAGCTGAGCGACTACACTGTATTCTCACACCAAAAACCCCATTTTAACACGGTGTTCTGAAGAGTCAAAAAGACACCCAAGCCCGACAAGCTCCTAGGCCAACTCAGACCCCTCTAAGAGCAACAGAGGCAGAGGCTGGAGGAACCCTAGATATTTACCCCAGAGAGGAGAGGCTCAAAGCTGGTCGTGACCACAAAATTACTGCTAATGACCTGGTCTGCTCTGGAAGGCACAGCGTTCCCCATCACCAAAGGTATGAAGGCGTTCACTTTAAACGGGCAACGCCTTGGTGGAGATGCTGCAGAGTGAACATCACAAGGCACAGACCAAGCCTAGACTCTAACCCTGAGATTCTGGATGCAATCAAAGTGCAGAGAGCTCAGTAATGTGCCCAAAGTCCAGAGCAAGTTACCAACAGGGAGAACCCTGCATTCCCTCTGGACTCCAGACTCGAGGCTTTTCTGCAGTTCAGACACGGTGACTCCACCCACCTCTGCAGTCAAGCCGCAAAGGTGGCTTGGGTGTTCTAGGCTTCCTTGCCCTGCTGCTCCCAGCCTGCATGGTGAACCCCTTTGCCTGAACATCACAGCCACCCTGCAATCTCCTTGGCCACAGTGACAGGTTGCAAAGGACAGAGGGCTTCCCCACCATACTCTCCACTATTAAAAATTGCCGAGGTCCTCAAAGCAACTGTTGCTGGATGTGGAAAGCGTAAGGCAGAAATGGTCCAAGAGGGATGAGGAAGAGCTAGACCCCGGGTCCTCTCCCAAACTCCATCAGCCAGGGGATGCTAGGACTATTTTTCTGGAAGCAAGAAGACAGGTCTCTGGACTGGGACCAGTCACATCTCTGGTCCCCAACTGCAGGCAGCGGAACAAGTGCAAGCTGTTGTATGAATCCTGCCATGTCCCAGTGGCTCCTGGAACACCACTTCAGAGGGAACTGAAAGAGGCTTCTTCAGAGCCAAAGTGAAGAGACGTGAGCATCAGAGGTGCCCTCCACAGTGAGTACCCAGTCAAAGCCCCAACTAACACAGGGCTCTGGTTGGCTTCTGAAAGGTAGGCAGATGGAAAAGGGCCCCAGGCATCTAAGCAAAACCTCTATTGTGAAAGATGGGGGCAAACAGCAAGGGACATACACGGCCCCCACACACACACCTTGCAAGCTCCCTGGGCCCTGTTCAGCCTTACCCGACAGGGTCCCCAAGCCCTGCTGCAGTGTCTTCTCCTACCCAGGCTCTGAAGAGCCCTGTAGACTACACAGAAGCCACGAGGCCCTGGGCATCCAACCCCTGCAGGCATGCAACAGAGCAGCCAGACACAACCTGGGTAATGGGCACTGACAGAAGATACATCCTCCACCCTGACCCCCTTCTCAGAGCTATCTTGAAGGCTGGAAGCTCCTGACACAAGTCAGCCCCACATGTGGAGCTGTCGGTGCTCCTCCCACCCAAGACCCCTCCTTACAGCCTTCCTCCCCAGGGCAAACACGCCTCCTACAACAGAAGCACCCAGAGTGGGCTCTGTATTCCAAGTAAGCCAGACACGAACAAGCAGCGGAGATGCTGCAGAGCGAACATCACAAGGCACTACACAGGAAAACTTATGGAGGAGAAACTACACAGGAAAAGTTTTTTAAAAGTATTTCCAAGTAAGACAAAAGATAGTACTATATCTGTGAAATAAGAATATTATGCCACCATAAAAAGAATATACACTGTGGGTTTCAATAATATGTCAGCTAGGAGCTGGGCATGGTGGTTCATGCCTGTAATCCCGGCACTTTTGAAGGCTAAGGCGGGAGGACTGCTTGAGCCCAGAGTTCAAGTCTAGCCTGAGCAACGTAGCAAAACCTCATCTTTACAAAAAAAAACTAATACAAAAACTAGCCAGGTGTGGTGGCAGATACCTGTAGTCCCAGCTACTCTGGGTACTGAGATGGAAGGATAGCTTGAGTCCAGGAAGTCAAGGTTGCTGTGATCCGTAATCACCATGATTGTGCCATGGCACTCCAGCCTGGGCAACACAGTGAGGCCCGACTGTAATAATAATAATAATAATAATAATAATAATAATAATGAATAAGGACACTGGGGAGAGGAACAACCCAGAAAAACCACTTTGGTACACTTTTATAAAGGACTGGGAGTCAGATGAGTTTCATTCTCAACCTCATTCTCCCTGAAGACAATGGTAGCCTCCAAATTTTTGAGGGAAAACTAACTTTAATATAGAAATCTATATCCTGACAAACTGTTACCTGTGAGGGTAGAATAAGGACACTTGCAGACATGCAAGGTCTCAAAAAATTTACCTCCAGTGCACCTCTTTTCTGGAAGCTATGCTAGAATGTGCTCTATCAAATCTTGGTAATCAACCAAGAAAGGCAAAGCCATAAGATCCGAGAGAAAGGCAAAGGGCCTTCCCAGGACGACGGAAAAACAAGATTCCAAATGACAGCTGTGCAGGAAGCCTCCGGGCAGGCAGGCAGCCTCCAGAGCTAACGGGTATGCCATGGCCAAAGGGCACTTGAGGGACAACCTCCAAAAAATAAAACTGGCAGAATACCTAATGCGTCTGAAAGGAGAGTCATACAACTGTATAAATTTGGAGGGCAGAGTGACAAGCACATCTAAAAAACTAAGCAAAAATGACTTCAGGAGGGAACAAAATATCCTGGAAGACAACAACAGTTATCATAGTATACTACATGGCTCAGTGATGAGCAGCACTGGGGGACCGTCCCACCGCCGCCTACCGATGGAGCCAGCTGTCCCAGCAGGGATGGCAGAGGGAGAGAAGGAAGGTGGGAGTAGGGTGGGACAGGCAACAGTGCAATCCTCTCCTTCCCCGGAGGGAAGCCCAAGAGTCTACGGAAACCTGGGCTCTGGGACAGCGGGTGCAGGAGGAGAGGCAGGTGTCAGGAATCGCAGTATAGCAGTTACACTTCTGTTTAGAAATATAGAGGTAAATACAGAAAGAAAGAAAAAAGTCTACTGATAAACCTGGTTACTTCTGGGAAATTATTTGATCTTTAAACTATGTTCATATATCACTCTGACCAAAAAAAAAAAAAAACTAAATTTAAGAACTGTCTGTTCTGGGCGTTGAATTAGAAAGCCAGGTGACCCTTTATATAAACAGAACAGAGAAACTATGTGGTAGGGACAGGCCAGGACAGCAAAGGGACAGTGCCCCAGGCAGGGAGGCAGGCCAGGGCAGAGGCAGCCGGCTACCCACAGCCATGCGGGCTCAGGGTGGGTGAAGCCCAAGCAAGGCCTATGGTCAAGGGATGATCCCACAAGGAAACTAGGAAGCCTTCTCTCTGCCTGATCCCTCCATGACCCCACTCAGGAGCATCAGGATGAAGCACTCAAAGTTCTAATCTCAGGAGGGGACTCTTGAGAGATCCACACACTTTTCTTCAGAAGACAGTGGACAGAATCCTAGAATAAGCACCTGTGGGCACTCACATAACACACCCATAGCTTGTGCTTGGCCAGGGTGGCACAGCCAAGACAGAAAGACAGACAAAGCCTCTGGCTGAAACAGTCCGTCCAGGGCAATCAGAGGGCACTGGGCAGCACCCGGCTCAACCACCCATGGACATGAAGACTCTAAGAACAGAGCTCCCAAGGAGGGTCCCAGATTCAGTGCCAGGTACTGTCCTTAGGCAGGAGGCTGTATACAAACTTCTGAACTGTAAAGTTACTCAACTCACAGTTGCTTTTGGTCACTAAGAGTTTCTAGAAGCAGAGGTTACTAAAACTATGACTATGAGTTATGGGATATTATAAAGGTTTTTATGCCAAAGGGGTTCTTAAGTTATAGAAGGTGGAAAGTCACTGCCCACCCACTTCTAGGGACGAAAGCTAAAAATTAAGTAAATAAGCCAAGGGCCCCATTCATCAGAGAAATGAGGACTTGCAGTCCCAATGGGATCCAGGCCGCCTGTAGTGAATGCTCGAGGTGCCCAGTTGTTGGCGTCCATGGGAGAAGGTGAGGACAGGTATAGAGTGGTCTTCAGCCATCACTCATGGACCCCCATCCGTCAGAGACCCTCATGGAGCTCCAAGAGTGATACATCTGACAGCTCGCAGACAGGGTCAGACAGACGGACAGACACTGTCTGTGGTACAATTCTATCTACACGAAACAGTATGTGAGGATCCCAGTCCCCATCCCTGCCTTGGCTAGGGTGACACTCATGAGGTAATGACAAGACCAACACGCATGAAGCACTTTCTGTGCCAAGTGTTTAGAAGCCCCATGTCAACTGGCAGGATGGCACCATTTCTGCCCAAACCCATCAACTGGCTCAACACCCTGCGAGGACTCCAGGGAGAAGCAGGTATAGAACCACGCCCCAGAGGTACCTCAGCCTGTCCAGATGAATAGTCCATGCCCACTTCAGTCCCAGCTGTGATAAGAGCCTCTATAGAGCCCCGACACCAACTGTGGGGGCTTAAGGCCACAGGCTCCACTGGCCTGGATACCAGGGATCTGTCTGCAAACCCAACACTGCAGCCCGATGGGTCTCGTGCATCGTAGGGGTCTTCACATCTTTTGCTCCTGGTCACAGGGAACCAGTTTTTAATGACTGCTACCCACTATCATCTCGTGGAAATGGTTTACAGCCAAGTGCAGTCTACAGTCCACCATCTTTGCTCTTAGAGTGCTACTTGTAAGTAGTTCAAACTGTCATGCTTAACGGTCAACAAAAGGAGTCTTACTAACAGCAACTGTTGCTCAAAGGGCATTCACATCAATTCAACAAGGTTTTGTGCAACTAACATGCAAAGCACTGGAAGACAAAAATACAAAAACTCAAATCCCCTTCCTAACAGACCTTTAAATTAGTAGAAAGCAGGCTGACCAAGTACTCAAAGTGCTCCAAGACAAAGCTGACTGTGCAGTGCGCCTTGACTCGCTGCCACAGAAGGCAGCATGAGCCATGTACTGTGCCAGTGAACCATGCACTATGCCGGTCACAGAAATCAAACCTTATTCTACCTTCGCTACAGCCCTTGGAGGTCAATGCTCCTCTGACTTCTATTTTAATGGATATGAAGCGGTGTACCTGGTGGAACTGTCAGTGCTGGCCTCCACTCTGGTCAAACAGAGCAAAAAGGAGGCAACACAGTGGACGGGGCGATCCCTCCCAGGACCATTCCCACAACAATATGTCCACTCTGAGGCAGGGCCCCGCCTAAATAACAAGCTCTTCAAATTGGGGATCTGAACACCCAAGGAGAATCTCCCCAAAATCTATATGTAAAGCAGGTGACTGAAAAATATTAATATTCCATCAAGCATAGGGAAAGGAAACTCTCCCGGGAGTATGTCCCAAAAGCACAAAAACCAGAATCACTCATTTTGACCCCTGAGATTATTTTTGATGACCCTGGTTAATAGCTTTTACTGTTGCCATCTCAAAGGGCAAGCATACCATTTTCCATTCCTTTATTAAAGAACAGCCATCCGTCAGCCGCCTTTCCACGAGTGAGCAGGTGGTTTCAAGCTTTGCCTGCTTTTATCTCGCTGCAGTAAACAGGCCCCATGATTACCAGAAGCGTGGACAAAACCCTCCCCAAGGCTCACTCCTCAGAGGTCAGTTCAGAAGCACTCCTAGTGGGGGTAGGAGTCAGAATAGCAGGTGTCCCCGCCAAGAGATAGGAGGGAGAACAGACACAGCTCCCTCAGGGTGTGCAGCTAACATAATAACACATACTAAATACCTGCCCGTGCTTGCACACCCAAGATCAGTTACACATACAATAGTGTGCACACCCTGAAGAAGTTACCCTAGGTCCCTAAAGTACCTGTTTGCCAAGCCTTGCCCACCAAGGGGCTGGACTACCTTAATTTCTTCCATAGTCTCCCCTACCTCTGTACTTCTGCCATTAAGCAAAAAAAGAAAAAAAAGACAGTCTAAAAAAAGAATCTCCACTAGCAGAAAAAGTTTACTTAAAATTTGGATATAACAACTGATTACTTAAATGAGAGATAAGGCAAATAATTTCTCCTCACAAGCCTGTGCAACGCCTCATTGGTTTAACAAACTGAGAAACAGACACGGGGATTATTCTGCAAGTGTGCAAAGCTGGACCAAAATCCCCCCAGCTAGCTGAGTCCTGACAGGCTGGCAGCCTAACCCTAGATACCAGCTCAAAGACAGTCTACCATCCTGTAGGTTTCTCATCCTCCTGCAGGGAAGAGTTGGACGGTATTCTGAGGAAATAGGTTCCTTAAATTATGCCATCTTTAAAGCATTAGGCAGTATCAGATATAGCAACCAAGAATTTCTACAGCTCTAAGACGAAGCTCAAGGCACAATAGATGCCTTTGTTCAAGCAGGAGTTTGGTTTCTATACATTATAAAGCCTCAGACCCAGACAGAGCATCACAATCAAGTTTGAGCTAGCTCTTAGTTCTCACTTTGCTCTCTTTTCCTATTGGAGGCTGACTGGACACAGAGACTGTCACTGGAACTGGGGCCTGGGTTCCAATCCTAATGGCCACCCATACAAAGCCCTGGACAAATAGCTGGCGTGAACCTGCTTAGCTCTGGGTTCTTGGTCCACAAACAAAAAACACTTTGACCAGTCCACGCTGTCCCAAAGTGGTACAGACCACGGGTGATATGCAGTAAATGACTTTTCCTATTTTAATTACAGTAAACACAACTGCCATATCAAACTCATGACTTCATGGATATCAGAGTTTCTTCCCAAAATAAATGTGTACGTAAGTACAAAAAGTGAGTGGAGTGGACTAAAAGGAAATATTGATAATGGCCTGGCAACATGGCATTGATCTTGAAGGTTACAGAGCCTCCTCCTTCTCCAGGTGTGTGATAGGCAGGCTGCATGAACCTGCTCTGTGACATTTCTTTCAGAGGTGGATGTGCTTTTGCGGAAGCATAAAACACACAAAACTAAAAAAAGTTAAAGCTTAGACTCTAGCCATAATAGCTTTGTCATTTGCTGGCAGTGTGACCTCAGGCATGCCAATTGACCTCCTGAGCCTTGGTTTCCAGACCTGTAAAATGGGGATCAGGGGGCTGCAGAGGGGATTAAAAGCAACAAGGCTTTCGAAAGTGCCTTGTAAACTGTGAAATGCTACAAAGTATCAGTCGCTCCGCTTCTCAGTTACAGGAGCAATGCCTGCTGGGCTGTAACTCTGTCTGTCCTCAAATTCCCTCCTGTAATCTGGGGATTGGCCTGAGCAGCCCTTCTCTTTCAAGTGCTCCCAGTAAAACTCAAATATTATGTGCGGTAATCCTGAGTTTTGATTTTTCAGAAAAACCTAGACATCTAGAATCATTCCTGGAAACACATTTGGTTTCGGGGTTTCACTTAAAATGCCCTCCTAAAAGACACTTCGCCATTGCCTTAGACAGAATTCCCTCTGCTGTAGAAATCTAGATTCTATCTGTTTCTCCTCCTGGAAAGAGAGGAACTCCAGGTCAACCTTGTTAAAATGTTACCAGCATTGAGCTGTAAACCCTAGTCAACGCCTGGTGCTGGCTGGCAACATGTGTTCTTAGTAAAACTGAGCGAAACATTAAATAGACCACCATTTCTGAAACTCAGGGGCTCCAAACGGCTGAATCAGCATTTTCAGAAACAAAGTGTTCTGGGCCTGGCCTTTCAGACAGCAGCACCGAGAAAGTTGTGCAACGACGCTTATTTACTCACGAGCGCTACTTGTTTTGGTCTTCTCCCCTCCCTCCCTTAAATCTCTCGAACGAAACTGGGCCCTAAGTTTGCGGGAAAACATTGTTTCGAACGCATCCTAAAGACCCGGGACCCTGTGAAAATCACCTGTGGCTGCCACACTAGACAACGTTTGGCGAAGGCAAACGACAAAAGTTCGCCTCTCTTCCAGTCCCAAGGAGAGCCGCACACAACAAAAAGTACCGAATACCCTCATTTCCATAACGCACATGCTCGAGGGCAGTCGCCAGGCAGGCGTTTGGAGAGGCCATCGGCGAGGCGGAGAGTTGCATCAGAAATTTCCTTCTGCAAACCGTACGGCTCTTATCACATTTCCACGGCTGGCGGGCGGCTAATCCGCGAGCCCTCCACTTGGTGCTAGGCCTGGCG
>CAUYQG010236955.1:0-45870 GCA_963574415.1 Tarsius wallacei | reverse complement strand
ATTTACAACTTTTTGGCAATTGAGTAAAGTGTGCTCTTGTGAACAAAATTTGAAGCATATTTCTCTTCATTTCTCCAGAATTTGGAAAATATTCATGAGTACTGATTTATGGCAATATAGTTATTTGCATAAGTTCAATAAGAATACATTTTCTTTTTCTTTTGTTCTCACTCTGTCACCCAGGTGAGAATGCAGTTGCACAATCATGGCTCACCACAGCCTGAACCTCCCAGGCTCAAGTAATCCTCCTATCTCTGCCTCCTGAGTAGCTGGAATTACAGTGTGCACCATCACACCCAGCTAATTTTTTTTAGAGGTGAAGTCTCACTACGTTGCCTAGACTTGTCTCAAACTCTTGGATTCAAGGAATTCTCCCACCTTGGCTTCCTAAAGTGCCCGGTGTGACCGACCACACCTGGCCAAGAATCTATTTTCTATTGTAACAGAACACGGTTGGAGATACTGGTTATTTTACCAAGGCTTTGGCTGGAATAACATTTAAGATATGAGCAGACTGATTTGAGAAATTGAGATTACAATCTATTATGAGCCAATAAACAGCCCCTCAAAAAAATTGACCTCATACCTTGTTGGCTCCTTTACAGGGCTCCTGAATACGTGAATGGAGAAGTTTGCTCTCTTATGGTCCTGGATCTCCAAGTTATTTTGGGACCTGGAAGAGAGGAATCCACTTAATACATATAGGTATTTGCGGGCCCAAATCCTTGTCTGGGTTTGAGAAGCTTTTAAAAGTTCTAATCTGAGTTTCTTTATTTAAAAAGTTCTAACAAAGCCAATTTTAAAAGAAGCCTATTGACAAATAATTACTCTTGCCGCATTTTATGCAATTTATCAAGCTAAGTATGATAAGACTAAACTTTATTTTGCAAATAAATTGGTCCTAATGTAATTTTTCTTTGGTAGAACTGGAAGACTGGAGAGAAAAAAAATTATGTTCCAAATGAAAATACACTTGTTATTGGATTCTCATTTATTATCTTTAAATTTTTATTATTTTTGATTGAATGCTGAATTATTTCCTAGCTACAGATCTCCAAACTAGTATTTTTGAGTTTTTCTTCAGATTTTCTCCCTAGGAATCACTAAAAATTAAAATTTTTTTTCTTAAAGCTCTGTGTCCTGAAGCTAAACAAGTTATATATAAACAACTTGCATGCCTGCCTGTAGATGAGTGGACTTCAAAGAAAGTTCACTTGAATGCCTGGCTCAAACTACAATTCAGAAGAATCTGTCAGACTGCCAGTGCAATCTGAGAATGCATCAGAGACTCTAGAACTAGTCTATAGACTGTTCTAAATATTAATCTTTGCTTTTCTTATATTTGTAGAACTGTCTCTTATTGGGATGCTTTCCTACAAAATCTATAAAATTCTAGCCCACCCGCAATGCCACCTTCTGAAAAAAGATGCAGCTGTTTAATGGGTCTGGGCCACATAAAATCCTTCACTACTCAGCCTTTGACTCATTTTTTCCTCTTCCACAGCCACCCACTCAACTTTTAATATGCAAATCTCCTAGGAAGATTCCAGATGGGGAGTGGGCAAAGAAACGCAAGAAAATTCACCCCAAAGTATGATGATATATGCAAGAAATTTTTGGTTAATTAGGTTATTGACCACCCTGTGATGCTACTTGTAACTTCCTTTAGGTGGTGTCATTATGTCTCTTGTAAATGCTATGCCAGATACAAAAGTGGTGGGGGGACACAATCACAGACTGGGATCATAGTAGTTTGCAAAATAGATCTGATTCGGTATTTTTTTTCCAGACTAGAGCATTCCATATTTTAAAAAAATAGATCTCTCTTCTCTTGCCCCTTAAACAACTGGCTATAAAATCATGTCAAACCATGTCCTTCACCCATGATCCAACATCACTAATAAAACTATTATCACGTAGATAATTCTAACATTCTCCTAATGCCCTCAGTCTATTTACTGACCCACAAATCATTCCATGGAATGACTTTTGATAAGAAAGGAGAATGATGAAACTCTGACCATTTTTCTTTACCTTGTCCAATTCCTAACTAAGAGGCCTGGCAAGACAGGCAGTTTAAATTATTTAATGTGGCTTACTTTACAATCTGGCTCTGGCACACCATCATACCATCACATAGCAAGAAAAATCATAGTATTTTATGAACCTGCAAAGCTGTCTTCTGGGGACTCTCAGCACCTTTTAAGACATTTACCCATTGCCTCTAAAGTCTGTCACTTAGGAAGCTTCATCGACACATCAAGAATCTTTGAGTTTTTCCACACCTTCTCTCAACAGGACAACTCCTCTACTGACTTCCAAATTCCTTAGACAGGAGTTACAAATCGTCAGTCAGAAAATTTTTGAATCCACCTATAACCTGCAAGCCCTTATTTGGAAATGTCTTGCCTTCCAGGACTGAACCAATATAAATCTCACCTGCCTTGATTTATGGTTTGTTGTAACTTCTGTTCTCCGAGAATGTATATAACCAAGCTATTCAACCATGGCAAGCACATGCTCTCAAGACCTACCGGGGATGGGTGCCAGAGGCCTGATGGGTACTCACATTTGGCTCAAAACAAGCAATCTTAAATATTTTAGAGTTCAGCATCTATCACCAACAAGAGCCTGATTTATGCTTCTCCAAGAAGTCCTCTGGGCCAGGACCTGGCAGCATCCAATGGAAAGGCACACCCCTCACCTCCTTTGTCACATGGACTCAAGGGAATCCCTTTCCAACCGCACCTTCTCCAGCCTTGTTCAAATGCCCAATGCTCTCCTCCTGATCAGGTGAGTGTGGATGGCAACCGTCACCCTGAGCTACCCTGAGTTCAAGGGCTTTTCCAGCCAGATATTACTCAAAACCTGCTGCTTTCCCGCTGTGCATGTGGGAGTAGGGGGTAGAGCGGGGCTGCAGGACCTGTCTCTCACCTTTCTTCACTTGAGAAAAGTTCCCCAGCTCTTTGAGAGTCCCACTTCTACCACCACCTTCGAGCTGACATCTCAGCTGGACCCTGTATGTCTTCAGGAGCAGGCATAGGGCAGGGACGGGGAGGGGAGAGTTCCACTGAATCTCTGGCTTTGTGGGGGAAGATTACGAGTGGTGTGAAAGTGTCATGGCTCAGTAATGTAAAATATTTTCTGCCTCTCAAGAAATTCAAAAATAAATATCTACTTAGAGGATGGATACACTAAAAGCCCAGAATTCACCACTATGTGTTACATCCATGTAAAAACCTGTACTCGTGTTCCCCCTTTTTTAGACGAATGTAAGCAAAAATGGTTCTTTCAAAAAAGGGGTGAAGGCAGGGAGGTTTGCCTTTGAAAGCATGCCCTGCCCACCTTTTACCTTAGCAGCTGCACTTAAATGAAACGACATTTCTATAGTCAACCGACTTCTTGAATGCCTCCCTCCCTGTTAGGGGTGTGTGTGCGTACACGGCCGCCAAAGCTCTTGGCACAGCTGTTGTCAGTACCTAGATACACTCTCTGACCCCAAGGGTGTACAGAGTCACACTGGGGAGAGGGGAAATGGATGGGTGTTTCTGGAAACATTTGCAAGGTGGTTGAAGTGTGTGCTTTTCCTAAAAAATCTCACAAAACACCCTGAACTACGGAGAGATGGCAGCATCACATGATGATAATGGCAAGGATGAGAGTGCTGGTATGAGATGTCTTCAGCCAGACCACCCCTCCATCACAAAAGTTTATTCCAAGACCACTCTTTTCCAAGCCTTGAGTCCCACATGAACTACCCTGAGAACCAAAGTCTGTCCTTCTCTTGTCCAAATTCCTAAGACGCTTGAGGAATCATGCCTGATAAGGACTCATCAGATGAGGTTTTAATGACCCCATATACTGGTTTGTTTTCCAACTTTGTCTAAGAATAAACTTCTTCAAGCATATTTGGCTTGACATAAAATCAAACTCTAGGTCCCTCCATGTAGATGACATCCTGAGGACCCTTGCAAAACAGAATCCCAGGAAATGCACTTATGTCATAGGAGGCATCCGGCTGTTGGTCATGCTAGAAAAGAGAGTCGTAGATATCTTTTCCCTGACGATATGAGTCAGGGAGCAGCATGACTGCAGTTGACTATATGGTTTTTCCCAGTACCACAGTGGTATCGTTCTGTTTTTTAAATGTACCATTGAGGATGAAGAAAAAGTTCATCTCAGTCCTTGGCACTGTTAGCATGATCCAATCCACTGTAAGAGGCATTCATAAAAAAGTATTATGCCTTCTTCAAGCTGTTTTTTGGAGTATATAGTACTACGGATCCACATTTGTGCAAAGTGGAAACACTTTCTAAATATATTTGCTCATTTACATTTTTCAGAAATAACACCTTCACCAACTTTTAAGATGTTTTATATTTTTGTCAGAACATGTCAATCTTACCTTTTGCTGTTAACAAGCCCTTTTCTAAATTTCTCAAGGTATAGTGAAAGCAGGTAGATAGCAACTGTATGCAATTAAATTGTTTTCTGGAAATATATACCTAAGTGTTTTTTGGGTTTTTTTTTTTTTTTTTTTTTTAGACGCATACCCTGCCTATCTTTCATGGCAGCAAATTCACTCTGGATTTTGTGTAAGAAAGATGAACTGGCAGGTGCCAGCACAATTTCCATTTTAGAGATCAGGAAAGCAGATTACTCAGTCAAGATTTATTCTTGCTCCCAGCCAGGGAAAGTACCCAATTATTTCCTATTAAAGTGAAGATGAGCCCACAGGTTCAAGACCCGCCTGGGCAACTTGGCGAGACCCCATCTCTACAACAAATCAAAAAATTAGCCGGGCGTGGTAGCGCGCGCCTGTTGTTCCAGCTCCTTGGAAGGCTGAGGCGGAAGGATCACTGGAGCCCAGCGGGTCGAGGCTGCGGTGGCCGGGAGCGGCCACGGCACTCCAGTCTGGGCGACAGAGTGAGACTCCGACTCAAAAAATAAATAAATAAATAAATAAATAAAATAATGAAAATGGACATGCTGGCACAGCAGCTTTCTTGGGATCATTCAGAAAATGGTTCGGGAATGATTTTCTGGTTGAGACTGTGTCTGTGCCTGCTCAGGGCAGCCGGTCCCAAGGCTCGCTCCACGGTTGGACTTCCTGTGGGCCCCACTACCAGTCCCTTAAACAGGATGGACCTGGGAGCTTGTGCTGGGCTGGATTTCCTGCTCCAGTCCCTCAGTGCATGGGACTGCCAGCTCGAGGCCTGGCTGTGTGTTGCCACAGCAAACATGGAGCCTCTTGTGCAGGTCCCCATCACTCCCAGGCCTGCACCAAAGGTAAATACATGCCACAAATTTTTAATAAATGAATAAAATAAGACATAAATTAATAAGTTAAGCAATGAGTTGCCCACGATGACTTGAAAAATGAAATGTCAATTTTAAACGGTAACAAAAGAATAAATTAAAACTGGGCTTCTTCTAGCCCATTTTCTCTTCCTGAGAAACGGCAACGATTCTGTGAAAAATGATTCTCAACGTCAAGGTACAAGAGCCAATAAACAAACAAGAACACTCACAAGCCGGGCTCGGTGGCTCAGCCTGTCATCCCACGCCTTGGGAGGCTGAGGTGAGTGGATGGCCTGAGTCCACAGGTTCGAGACCCGCCTGGGAAACTTGGCGAGACCTCATCTCTACAATAAATTTAAAAAATCAGCCGGGCGTGGTAGCGCACGCCTGTAGTTCCGGCTACTCGGAAGGCTGAGGCGGAAGGATCGCCGGAGCCCAGCGGGTCGAGGCTGTGGTGGCCGGGAGCGGCCACTGCACTCCAGTCTGGGCGACAGAGTGAGACGCCAACTCAAAAAAAAAAAAAAACACTCACCGCTAAACAATATGGCCGCCCAACTCTCTCCTGTGGACCCCCTCAGCCCTCCACGGCTCCAGAACCCAAGAGTTGGTGTGTCCAGAATGATGCCCTTGGAGTTTGGGAGGTCACCTGCCCCCCGGATCCCTTCAGAGACAAAACTCCAGACACGAGAAGGAAGTGTTTCTCCTCCTGCATCCCCCTGAGCTGTCTCAGGGGTGTGGATAGGGTGGGGTGGGCAGGCTTTGAGGTCCCTGGTATTATCCCAGGGCAGCAGAGTGGGGAGGGGGCATATGGAGCAGCCTGAGAAATTGTCCTGGCCCCACCCTGGGGAAAGGTGAGGTCTCTGACATCATCCCACAGCAGCAGAGTGGGGAAGGAAGGGGAGGGGGTGGGAGGGGCAGCCTGAGATGCTCTCCTGGCCCTTCCTTGGTTTCGGTGGCCCAGGTCAACACTAGGCTCTCTTGGTGGGTTCCGAGGACCGCCGCTGGTGTGTCCACTCCCGCTGGGTCTTCTGCAGGGCCTGGGTCTTCACCAGGTCCACCTGGACATACTTCACCTTCTCATGGGACATCACAGAGAATGTGGATGGCTGAGGACAAAGTAGTGGGGGAGTGTCTGTGAGTTCCCACTCAGGTGGAATGGCAGGGAAAGGGGCCCTCCTGAGCTGCTTCTGGGGAGAACAGGGCCTCCTGCCGCTCTGACCAGCCTCAGGACCATCTTCTCTTTCTGAAAGTGGGCATGGAAACCTGAACTCCTGCTGAATGCTGCAGTCCTGCCATCCTCCTTACCTCCCAGGTCCTAGGAGAACTCAATCCCTTCCCTGGCCTTCTCTGCCTCTGTTCACCTTCCTCTGGCCACTCACCCAGGGAAAGGACATGTTATGGGTGTTAACAAGCACGGGCCACAGGCCTTTGAGTGAATGCCCTCAAGGTGCCCTCACCAACCCCCATGGGGGCAGCGCTGAGGGGAGCTCCCCACCCACTGTCTGAAGTGGGACGGCTGCTTGGAAGTCCATGTCCACGGCAGGGTTCTGAAACTCTCACGGGAGAGCTCAGGACGAGGAGGGTGGACCAGAGTCTCGAGTTGGTCACAATTCACAATTCACTCTGCCGCCTTCCCAGACCAGGTCTCTCTGTGCATGCACCTGCCTTCTCTATGAGGGGGCAGGCTGACTGATGCCAGCACCCACACTCTAAGAGGAATGGATAAGGAGCCCCAACACTAAGACCAAAGCACTGTGGAGTCATAAGGGCCAGGCGCCGGAGTAGAAAAGAGGCACCAGCTGGGCCAGTGCTGATGGAAGTGAACCATGGTCTTCCCTGGCCCAAGAGCTCTGCCGGGCCCACCTCCACCCGGCACCTTGCTGGGCTGGAAGTCCAGGGACACATAGTGGACACTGCCAGTGCTTTTCCCAGGGGCTGGACTGTTGGTGCTATGAACAACAGGAGGTGCAGATGCTAGGTCTTGCTATCACAAAAAAGAAAATACTGTTAGTCAGTTAAGGACACAGAAGAACCCACTACCCAGAAACACACCTCTGGTCGTGAGACTACATGTTCGCTGAGTCCTATTCTGAGCAGTGCACTGGGCCCCCTCCTGTTCTCAAATTCTGGGATGGACGTATGGTTTGAAACAAAGATGAAACTGTGGTTCAGAGGAGGAAAGTGACTTGCCGGCGGCTGCACAGCCAGCCAGTGAGGCAACAGGTGTGTTTTCTGAGTCCCAAGCATGTGCTAATCCCACATGTCCTGGACCCTCACAGACCATCAGGCCAAGTCTCAACAGTATCTGCTCAGTACCAGTATCCACTTGCGGGCCCCTGAGAAGAAAACACATTTCTTTCGTGCCCTGGATGTAGTAAAGTTCTTTTGTTGCATCAGATCAGTCCTCTGAAACTCCCACCTGTGGCCTCCTGCCACAGAGCCCACTCCTCTGACAGCTCTTAAGGTGACACGCGGAGGGGTCCTGTCTCCATCCAGTCTCCCGCTCTAGAATGCCACCCCCTTGTGTGGGCCTTTCCTGGAGTCTCACTCTAGTGAAGAAGGTGGGAGTTGTGTGTTCTATTTGTTGTTGCTTTACTGTTTGGTTGATGCGTTCCTGGGCAGCTGTACCCTTTTCTGTGGAAACCGCAAGGAGGATGCATGAGCTGCCTGTCCTTACACGTATGTACGGACCTCACACAGTGAGTTGTGAGCATGTGTGTCTCCCACTGCTGAGAAGACTCCAGCTCTGCCTCTCCAAGTGCAGGACCACCCCACCAGCATCACGGTTGTGAAAGATGGGGGTCGCCTTTGTCCTTTAAAACTGAGAAATCCTTGGGAGCAGGGACCCTGTTGTAACCATTGCTTGAAACACATGTGCTCAAGATAAATCTGTGGCAGGAGGTTAAACCACACATATCGCCAGGAGTTCCTGTGCCCAGGGCAGGCAGCTAAGCTGGAAAGTAAGGAATTGAGCGGTCTCAGGGGACTATGACAAGAGTGGTCCGGCAACCCTCAAGGACTCACCAAAGAAACATAGCTCTCTTCACTGTCTCCCAGGCCCACGCTGGTGATGTGCTTTGTGGAGCCAAAGCAGAACTGGGAGGAGCCAGGGGCACAGATGAGGCTATCGTGGGAAGAAGACAAGACATTACTCCTGGCAGGATCAGGGCTGCCGTCATGGACATCATGGATCCAGCCTCCAGCCAGGCCCTGACCCATATACCCAGACCTCGCTCTGTGTTATCAGATTAAGATCTGACACCGGTGGGAATGATTATTCCCCTTTACAGATGAGGACACACCGTACACGAGATCGAGAGGTGAACAGCTATGACAGCACATGCACTGGCTCCAGCTGTCCTGACCCACAGGTCAGAGCCTGTCCCACCTCGCTCCAGCAGCCCGACTCCAAGCTCCTGCTTCCACAGATAGACACTCACTTGGCCCTAGATGTGGGGATGGACGATTTGAAGGGAAGCTTATCGATGATGGGATTGTTTCTCAGGTCCAGTGATGTTGGGTTTGCTGGAATAGACACAGAAACTCCATTCATCAGCAAGTAACAATAATGTCTCACACAGTCCACTTCCACATAATGCGCAGGCATGCCTTGTTAAGGCCTTCACTGTCAATCCAGCTGTCGACAGGGGACTGAGGCTTGGCTGGGTTGTTATAAGTTTGGCCCGTGTTGATAGTCCTTGAATCCAAAACAGGGACACAGGGTCTGACTACAGATTTGCCTGCCCAGGTTTATGACTGTAGGTAAAAACAAGAGATGATATTTGAAATGGTCACCATAACTGTTCCCTGCTGCTCCTGGATAGGGCTGTGCAGCCCACAGTGGAGGCAGGTATGCGCCACGGGGCACTGAGGCTTCAGTGTACCAGACCCATGGACTGGTACCCACATAGTTATTCCACTCCTCCCTTGAACCCTGCTGCACACCCAACTTTGTGGGAGGCAGGAGCCTGAACCTCAGTTCTTCCTACTGGTCCAAAGGCAGAGGGCGCAGACCTAATTTCAATGAACACCTGCTGCATGCTGGTGCCACCATCCTGGCAGCTCACCTTCTAAGCAAGCCTGAGAGGCAGGAAATACTCTTTCCATGTCACAGATTAGCAAACCGAAGCTCAGAGAATTTGCATAATTTGCCAAAGTTGCACGCTCTGCATCTAGGATCTACCTGACACCTAAGCAAAGGCAAACAGTCCCAGGATATTGTCCAGGGATGAGACAGGGGAAAGAGGGGACTTACCTTTTCTGCCAGGCTTGAGGCTGCGGTTGACAGGGGGTGGCTGGGCCTCATATCCTTGGCTGGGGCCTTGGGGAACAGGACAGGCTGTGGGTAGAGGCCAATCAGAGCAAAGCAATGGAGCCTTGGCTGCAGACACCCCGGGAATCATCACCCGGCTCCATGGTCAGCAGGGCAGGGGAGCCTGGGTGATAGGCCCTGATCTTGGGGACCAGACACCCTGGGAATCATCACCTGCTTGCTCCATGGTTAGGAGGGAAGGGGATCCTGAGTTCACGGTCACGCAGCTGTCTTCAGAACTGGCACTATCTGATTGACCCACAACTGTTTTCCCTGGCTATGTAGAAAAATAATAAAAGAAATACAGCTGTCATTCACAAGAAGAAATAAGAGGGTGAGAATTTCTCTAAAGGCTAGAAAAGGTCATGACTGGAGGTTTTACACAAAACTCGCTATCCACTTAGCAGCCAGCTACATCCTCAGCCCCAAAAGAGGCCCACACAGAAGACCTCCAGCTGAAGATCCAGGTCCCCTCTGGGCAGCCTTGGGTGGGACAGCAGAGCAGTTTCCATGACACCGTCATAGTGTGAAAGGGGAAGATTATGCAGTACTCACAGGTTCTGGGATCAGGCAGTGCGGGAAGAGAGAGGAGAGCATGGCACCTGCCGGTGTCTTAGGGAATGGGGGTATACCACTTTTATGTTCTTGGGCAAATGCCTGAAGGGTCTGTTTAAGGGAAGCAGTGGGAGAATGGGAAGCCCAGGCTTCTGGGAGGAAGAAAAGCCTCTAAGTTCCTACCTCTGGACTGGCTTGAGCCACCTGGGTGTGGTGCAGACCTGGAAACTATGTCAAGGGTGACAGAGTCCTGCCTCTGGTCTGAGAAAGTTACACCTGTATTCAAAATGCATGCCAAGGCAGCATAAAAGGAAAAGTCTTCACTATGAGGGGTTGGCTATACTCTGGAGCTACGAGGGAGACCTTGGGAAGACCAAGTAAGAAAGACTGGGAGACAGGAAGAAATGAGGTCTGTGTGTCCCTGCTAGCTTTCAAGACCCCCTGGGGCCACCTACAATTTGTGATAAAACTATACTCTAAAATTCCCTTGATGGCCGGGTCACTCAGGTTTCTGGACAGTAGGGTAGGGAGCACAGGCCATGGACCACACAAATGTAGTCAGGACCCATCGTCCACCTCAAGTCCAGACTCAGCACTAGCAGGTTATCATCTCGGGCCCTGACCAGGGCAAGGAGCAGGTTGTAAGTTTCAGCTCTGGAAGGGAGGTGTGAGGCCAGAGGCACTCCCTAGGTCGGCTCTCGGAGAGCCTGGACCTCATCTGGCTTCCTGGATGACCACCAAGTCATAGTCAGAGCTGCAGAGTTACAACGCAGCAGTGCTGTACTGGCTACAACCTTCCCCTAGTTCCGGTTCCATCCGTCCTCTGCCTTGTTTACCGAATTCTCACTGCCTCTCAAGGGGGCTTCAGCCAGGCCCTGTCTGTTTGCCCGACTCCTCGGAACTGTCAGTCCTCTGCTAATGGCAGCCTGGGAACCTGCACTCAAATGATCATCCCTCGCCTTGCATTACTCTGAGCACCTCCCTCACCTGCAGGCTCACACAGAACCTCCCTCCTCTAGGGGTCTGGTGGGCAGGGTCACCGGCTAGAATACCTACCACTGCAGCATTCTGCTCTCTCTGCTCACCCACAGTGTTGCTGAGTCTTGTAATTCTGTCTACCTATGTACATTTTCCCAAGATCAGGATCCCTGCATCTGACTTGTCCAAAACTGAATCCATGGTTCTGACCTGAGACAAGAACGAGGCAGGGTTCTAGCAAGGAGATGCCAGCATTCTTTGGGGGCTGTGCTTTTAGTCCTATAGGGCGCAACTTTTTATCTCCCCGAGCGTGCCTGAGGAGCCCTGGTTAAACCACACTCACCAGGAAAGAACGGACACCCTTACGCATGGAGGCAGCACGCCGGCCAGTACTCTCGGCTTCCCACAGCTGGAAGTACTCACCGTGCTGCGGGGACTTGCAGCTCTCATGGAAAGAAACCATGGCTAGGAAAGAAGTCGTCTACGTATCATGGGTGGTCCACCTGTGCACAACTCCCATGCCCTCCCGGAGCTTCTCGGGGTCTTCCCAATCCTCCGGAAGGCTCTACTGTTGGTCCTAAATGAGACTCCTCTGTCCTACAATTCCTCCTGGGCTTCCAGCTTCAGGGTGCCTACCTGAGGATGCTGCTACTGGCATCTGCCCTCACTGTGGCCTTCCTCAACTCCTGCGGCACTCACTATCTACAACCTGCTTATTCAATTGTCACCTGTGCAAATAAGTAAGAACACCAAACTGATTTATATGTGTTGGGTCTATTTCATTTCACAGAGGTAGCTCAAAGGGGCAGGGACATGCTTTCTATGGACCTCAATCATCTCAGTTCCACAGCACAAGGGGATTGTTCACACTATACACAGACTGGAAAGACTCCAAACCCATAATGTGCTGCACTGCGGTTAACTGAGAGTGCTGTATGTCCCCTGGGAGGATATTAACTTCTCTGGGGCTAGGTCTGCTGCAACCTTGCTATTGCCAGTGTCTGCAAATAGCTCCAGTGCCGCAGGACCCAACAGTAAAGATCTGGGCAGAAGACTGAACTTGTATCAGTGACCTGGATGGCTTCTGGTCTCCTTTAGCTATGGGTGAGCAAGGACAAACAAACCACTGAGACCCCCTATGCCACCTCCTTCTCCGAGGCTTGGTGAGAGAGTATACTGACCTTGGTGGTGCCGGCTGTTTTCCACTGCAGAAAAGGTATTGCGCCTGCGGGTACTGGCAGTGACAGAGACCCATCCACTACTGTCATGGACTGAAGGTCTCTGCTGAGGGCCGTGCCATTGAAGTGCTTCTGTCTCACTTGCCTTGAGGAGTTGGGGTGGGGCATCTATGTCTGAGTTATCAGGAGGGGCCACTGCCATGGCACTGTGGTTCATGTCCAGCCTGAATGTCCTGGGCATCTGACAGGCTGGAAGTGGGCGGGCTGCAATGCCCCTACTGTCCACCATGTGGTCCCCAATCTCCTGGCACAGGGTATTGCTGGACGTCTTGGAGGGGTACATACCCTCATCATCTGTCTCAGAGCCCATGAGGCTCCTCTCGGTGTGGCCATGGGAGGCCAGGCTCTGGGGAAGGCCACAGGTGCTGCCTCTGAAGTCTGCACTGGGCCGTCTTGGCTTGAGAAGCCCATATGAGCCAGGGTCGTGACCACTGGCCTCACTGACACGGCGTCCCTGTGTGGCCACGTAGCTCTTTGTGAAGAACAAGGCCCTGGCACCCTGACAGGAGATGGCACCCCTAAAAGAGGAAGAAAGGAAGAGGCAGGGTCAAAGGAAGACTGCCCCATGGAGGCCCCGGGCAGGCAGCTATTGTGGAAAAACACAGGCAGACTGGAGAATGATCTCACATCTGCCATTTATTAGCTGTGGGACCTTGAGCAAGACACTTTCTGAACTTGAGTTTATGCATGTACAAATGGAGTAAAAACACACTTGGAGGTTTACAAGTCAGCCTCGCGAGTATCTAGCCTGTGGAGCTTCAATCAACACGAGTCCTTATTCCGTCTTCCCAAGGCTGTGATTAGCACGGTCATCAGTCTCAACCCACAAAACAGACCCCAACATGCTAGGTATATGGGCCACTTGTTCACTGTTGCAAATGCCACAAATTATACAAATGTGAACACCAAGGCTGAGACAGTAAAACAAATTCTAAAGTTGGGGTCAGAATACAGCTAGTGATTTCATTTCTCTCGGTCTCAGTTTTCACACCGTAACACACACAAGGTCAGGGCGTTTTGATGCTGTAAGTTATAAAGAACCGTTCAGATCTAAGCTACAGATTTGTTTTCTACCATGTATCGTAGTTTGCTGGGAGGCAAAAATTTTGAAGGAGAAACTGGCCAGGTGCCGTGGCTCATGGCTATAATCCTAGTATGTTGGGAAGCTTAGACAAGAGAACTGCTTGAACCCAAGAGTTTGAAACCAGCCCCAGTAACACCGCAAGACCTCATCTCTCCAAAAGTAAAAATAAAAATAATTAGCCACGCATGGTGGTGTACACCCGTGATCCCAGCAACTTCGGGAGGATGAGGCAAAAGGATCGCCTGAGCCTGGGAGGCTAAGGCTGTGGTGAGCCATAATGATGCCACTGTCCTCCATCCTGGGCGACAGAGTAAGACTCCAACTCAAAAAAAAAAGGAGAAATATCTCCCTCCAGAAATCTGAAAATATATAAAACAGAACAATGATTTCACAGTGTCTATCTCTGGTCTGAGAGTCGGGAGAGGCAGGCACTATTTACAGCTCTGCCACTGATGACTTCAGCAATCCTGACCAACTCAATCTACAGTTTTAGAACTCAGCTTTGTGTATAATTGATGGAGGTAGAACAAATGAATGTTCACAAAAGAACGAATCATGCTGCCTCAGTAAAATGGGAATTTTAAGGCGGCCTTGGGACGGAGTGTTGGAGCTGCTGCTGCGTGACAGAAAATGATTCGGAAAACCAGGAAAGTAGCAAAGTGCGAAGAAAAGAGCAAGACAAAAGCGGAGAGGTCTGGGTTCTTACCTGCCTCCCTCGATTATTAACTAGGCGCCTCAGGTGTTTCATCTATAAAATGGAGATAAATGATTTATTCTGCCTATCACTCAGTGCTTTTCACTGCTTCAAATCACATTATGTATGATGGTAATAAATACCAGGAAGTGGTATGTTGATACAGCCATGTCTCTTTGCCTTAATTTTCTTTTCTTTCTTTCTTTTTTTTTTTTTTGAGTTGGAGTCTCACTCCGTCACCCAGGCTGGAGGGCAGTGGCCGCTCCCGGCCACCGCAGCCTCAACCTGCTGGGCTCCGGCGATCCTTCCGCCTCAGCCTTCCAAGTAGCTGGAACTACAGGTGTGCGCTATCACACCCGGCTGGTTTTTGATTTATCGTAGAGATGAGGTCTCGCCAAGCTGCCCAGGCGGGTCTCGAACCCGCGGGCTCAGGCAACCCACTCACCTCGGCCTCCCAAAGCACGGGATTACAGGCTGAGCCACTGAGCCCGGCTGCCTTAATTTTCAAAACATAACTTAGCTATTTCTAACTTAACTAAGGTGATCGGTAATGCGCTGGCTATTGAAGCACGAGGGAACTAGCTTTGGCCATATCTATAAAAGCTGTGCATTTGTGTATGCTACACTGAGAATCAAAGGTCCTTAAAAGTGTACAGGTTCCTGTTTCCATGAGAGAACTGGTGGTGTTGGAGAACTAGAGACCACCGTTCCAGAGCAGGGAGGCCTTGCAGAGAACTCTGTGAGGATGGACATGTGTTATGGCTGTGCCGGTCACTGCAGTGGCCTTAGCCACATGTGGCTCCTGAGCTGTGGCTTGTACAACTGAGGAACTGAACTGTTTCATTCCATTTTAATTAACTTAAACATAAGTAGCCTCAGGAAGACAGTAGTTACCCTATGGAACAGTGAGGCTCCGAGCACAAGGGAACATTTGCTCAGCAACAGTAACTTTTCTAGCTATCCTTCCAAGGCTGACAAGTAAACTGGCTTTGTAACTTCAATTCTGAAACCCTGATGTCATTTTTTTCAAAACCAAACAATAAATTTTACGGCAAGATTTTTCAGAACGGTAAGGTTTCTGTGGAGCCCAATTATCCCTTTATAGTAACACAGACAATACCAATAAAATGGAAGGTTATATAAGCAAAACACATTTTGTTGTATATGTTTGTTTACCTGGAAAGATGCACTATTTTATTCTTATCTCTGAAATCTAAACACAGGAAATGAAAAGTCCTGGGTCCTGTCAGAGTTGGTTCACCCCTACTGGCCATGGTTCCCTACCTGGCCTGTCCCACTCTTTGGTGTGTGGATAGACACTCCTGAGGTGCCTGGGTAGGCTGCAGGTGCTTGGGCACAGAGGGCTCAGAGGTGAGCACAGCTGGCTGGCCGGACCGCAATGGGGCGGAGGGTGCTTGTTCTCTGAGTAGCTGACTGGAGCTGCTGAGCTCAGCTGGAAAAGAGTGGGCACCACGCCAGGCCAAGGAACCATTGCCCAGGGTGTCTATGAATGAGACAGGAAGGAAAGGTGAGCTGGCCTCAAGTGGGTTATCAGAGGAAAAACATCATTACAACAGAGGTTAACGATCCAGCAATAGCACGTTCCCCCTCCCACACACCTGCCCCTCACTGCCCTCCCAGAAGAGGCTGGACTTCCTGCATTGCTGACAACTGAAAGGACTACAGAAGTTCTAAACCAGGAGGCAGGACCCCAAGGCTCGAGTCTCATCTCTGACACTGATGACTCTGCACCCTGAATCTCTTAAGTCCACTGGGCCTCATAGGAAATGGAGACAAGAAGGCTTTGCTCCACCAAACTCTCTGCATGGCTTAAACAACAGAACGAGTAAACCAAGGCTTTGCAGGGTATAAGAAAAGAGGCAAAATAAAAGGAATTAATATTGTTTCTTTCCTCATTGAGTAGAGGAAGTTATTCGCAGAGACAGAATACTGTCAGAGAAAACAAACGACAGTGGATTCTAGGTGTTTCAAATGCAAGTGCAGAGATTCAAAAATATGCTGAAGACCTCATTTGCTTTAATAGTCTTGTAAGTCCACAGAGGTTTGGCTCTAGTATGGGCTTGATCTTCTAAACTTACTTTCTCAATCTTTAATTTCATTTACACATGAATAAAACATGATGATCTGGACTTCTAATGTGCTATAATGTGGCTAACTAGAAATGCTGTCTCCTTTGAGAGAATATTAATCTCTTCAAGGCTGGATCTGTGACACTCTGGCCACTGGGGGTGTCCACTAATAGCCCCCAGTGCTACAGGACCCACCAAGCAGAGGTCTGGGCAGAGGAAGCTGAACTCTTATCAGTGACCTGAGTGGCCTCTGGTCAAGCAAAGCAAGACCCCCGAGCCACCTCCCTCTCCCTCTGGGTCTTGGCAAGTGCTTATACTGACCTCGGTAACATAGGGTGTTGTGCGTTGTAGATAGGGTATTGCGTCTAGGGGTGGTGGCAGCAACAGAGACCCATCTGCTCTTGCCACTGACCGAAGACCTCTTCTGAGGGCTGCCCCATTGAGGTGCTTCTGCCTGATGTGTCTTAGGGGGCAGCGGTGGGGGAGCTCTGTCTGAGTCTCCAGGAGGGGTCCCTGCCATGATGCTGGGATTTGTGTCCAGCGTGCACATCCGGGGCATCTGGTAGGATGAGACTGAGGCAGCGTCAATGCCCCTACTGTTGACCAGGAGGTCTCCACCCTCCTGGCACAGGGTGTTGCTGGGCATCCCATCATTTGTCTCAGAGTCCATGAGACTAGCCCTCGTGTGGCTGTGGGAGGCAGGGCTCTGGGGGAGGCCACAGGTGCTGCCTCTGAAGTCTGCACTGTGCTGGCTCGGCTTGGGAAGCCCATAAGAGCTAGGGACACCATCCCCGGCGCCACTGACACGGCATCCATGGCGCTGAGCAAAGTTCTGTGTGGCTGTGCTGCTCCCTGTGAGAAACGAGGCCTCAGTTCCCCGAGGGGAGCCGGCACCCCTACGAAAGAAGGAAGGGAAGAGGCAGGGTTAGAGGAGGCTAAGATTATCCCAGGAAAGCCCGAAAGCCCCGTGAAGCCAGGTGTCGTGGAAAAACACAAGCAGATCAGCTGCTGACATCGCATCTGCCATTGACTAGCTGTGCGACCTTGAGCAAGGCATTTTCTGAACTCCGGGTTACGCAACTGCAAATGGAGTAAAAACACACTTAGAAGGCTGTCTAGAAATTGGCCTCCCACATAACTAACCTGTGAAGCTTCAATCAATGCTAGCTCTTAGCCCTCCTCCTCAAGGCTATAATTAGCAGTCAGCAGTCTCACCTCACAAAACAGAATGATGGCTAAACTGACTTTTTTTCCTTTTCATTGTCAAATCACTAATTTTTAGTGTGATTTACTTTCCAACCTGACTCTAGCAAATAAAGAAGGGAAAATCAAAGTATTCTACGACCTCGTGATGCTGTCTTTTGAGGACTCTACGCTGGCATGTTAAGACAGTTGCATGCTCTGTTTGAAGTCTACCACTACCAGCCATAAAACCTCATCTACATATAAGGAAACTCTGATCTCTTATCTTTCTCAAGCTGCCCATTTCCTTTATTACTTTTACATTTCCATAGATAACTATGCTGACTGGTTGTCAGGCAGAAAGTCATGGAATCCGACTATATCCTGTGGGCCCCTGCTTGGAAACGTTCCACCCCTTGTACTGAACCAATACGAATTTCACATGCATTGATTTATGGTTTCTTTCACATGCATTGATTTATGGTTTCTTTTAACTTCTGTTTTCCTAAACTGCATATAGCCAAGTTACCACTCAATCACATTGGGCACACATTCTTAGGACCTCCTGGGATGTATGCCACAGGTCTGGGTCCTCAAGTTGGCCAGAATAAGCTATCCTAAAATATTTGGCAGAGTTTGGCATCTTTCCTTCAACAAATTGAGGCTAAAAACATGGGGAATCACAGAAGACTTCAGGAACAGTGGAGTTCAACTCAAACCCAGAGTTGTTAGCAGCAGGAGACCACTGCAGTCCCACTGACACTGTGCTTCTTCTCAGGTGGTCCTGGTATGTTTCTGCTGAGCCCCGAACCTCCCTTCGTTTGTTCTGAACTGGTCTTTTCCAAGGAGACAGTGAATCCTAATTTTGATTTTGGAGGTGCATTCTAAAGTGTCTTTTCTACTACCTTGTCTCCCAAAATTACTCTCAAATAGGCTAAGAATGAGAAAAGACATGGAGAACGACCTCTTTGCGTACCCTGTCGGTTCTTTGGTGCCTCCACTTGCAAGCATTTGTGTAAATGGAAAAGTTTCGAGGTCATGTCTGATTTTCCAGTACTCTAGCTGGTGACATCTTATTGTCTGTTTCAGTGTACATTTTTAACTGATGGGTAAATGACACCAGAGCTCACAGGTTGGCTTGTAACTATAGAGTTTAACTATAGAGTTTTCTAAATTCTCTATATTTTTCTTTTCCACCTGTTTTAAAATCTGCCGCTACTTTTCTACTGGCACTGAGGTAAAACCCACTGTCTGAATCCAATCAGCCTTTGTTAACTGACGAATGTGCGCTGTTAGCTAATGGCTAGAATTCCAAAGTAAAAGCCATAGCACTTTTATTTATTTTTAAGCATATGACTAGAAGTTGCAGAGAGGAAAACCTAGCGCCCGGTTTTACTGGCAAAAGGGTAAGCATTCTTACTAAGCCAGGCTCCTAGTCTCTCTCCCTGCAGGCACTCTGGAGAATGAACAACAATAAAAAAAAAAAGTTTGTCTCATCAATTTTCTTTAATGAAAAAAACAAAACAAAACATTTTCGTTGCCAGGTACACTGGTTCATGGCTGTAGTCCCAACTACTCAGGCAGCTGAAGTGGAAGGATCATCTAAGCCCTGGAGTTTAAGGTTGAGGTGAGCTATGATCGTGCCACTGTACTCCAGCATGGGTGACAGAGTGAGACCCTAACTAAAAAAAAAAAAAAAAATTAATTACATTTCCATGCATGACTAGTCTTGGCTTGTGGTGATGCTGGTGCGCTTTTGGGTCCTCTGTGGTAGGAATGCACATATGGTTTGATCACTTTTCTTTTCAGAAAAGTATTTTCCTTTATCCTTGCTTCCCCATGTTTGCCTTAAAGAGTCCTGTCTTTATGGGGCTTTTCGTCTTACGTTTATAGGAAGTCTATCTCTGAGAGCAATTTTTTGGGCAACACGGGTACTGTCTCCTCTAGTCCCTCTCCAGGAATAGCTGTAGTAATCTGCAAAGTTGCCACATGAGCTAGATGGAATAGTGTCATGGCTAGACTCAAGAATTCTTTCTTTTTTGGTTCCCGGTAATAAGAGATGTGAAAGGACTATTTTTAGTGCTCTATGGTTAAACATCAGTTTAATTAAAAGCTAATGCCTAAGCTATATATTTTTATAAGGCCTTTTTGCTTTCTCTCTTCTGAATCTCACTTTTGGGAATTCAGTAGACTAAATTTTGTCTTTTTCTCCATTTGTTCCTGTTTGTCCCTCCTTCCTCTTGCTATTCTCAATGTCCACAATGAAGGGACAGACCGAGAGCTGAAAGCCACTTTTCATCTTGTTCCTAAACCTTAATACAATGATGAGAAAGTAGAAGCGATGTTTTTGGAGAAATGCACACTTTAGGTAAAATTAACTTTGCTGACTTTGTCTTTTCAGAAACAGACTTCCTGGTGCCAGGTATCAGAGATATCTCGTAGTGGCAATCAAGCTTGCCTACAGTCAAGGGAATTTACAAGGACTGAGACATCATGCATCGGGCAAGGATTGTAAAAGTCATGAAACTAGTAATTACAAAAGTTATGACCGCTCAGAGGGGGAGCAGGTGGGGATTCAATCTTCCAATAAATTGAGCCCTATCTACAGGGAAGCCAAGGAGCCCCCGAAGCTACCCACTGGGAATGCCTAGGAAATAAGGGGAGATACAACCTCCATTAGCTCTAAAGAATGTCATTTGGGAAGGTACAGGAGCATTAGAATCCTTGTCACACCCTTCTCTAGGGGCTATGATAATGTGGGCGGACATCAGTGGGTCTCTGTGTCACAGGTTCTCCAAGACATCTACAGGTGGTCGATAAGGAAGTCACGGCAGTCACGTCTACCTGACTGCAACATCTCCAAGGCAAAGGATTTAAGCCAGGGCTCTGGGGGCTACGGGGCCACACTCACCTAGAATGTAGGCCTGCTCCCTGTCTGTGGGGGATGAACTTTTCTTAACTAAATCTTATCTTTCTCACCTCTGTATGTTGCAATTCTTTGCATTTACTCAGATCTCTGGGTTGTCAGTGGGCACCTCCGGCTTGCCAGCTCCAGCGGTGCTGCTGCCGCCTTCCCTCCCCATCCATCTCACCCTCACCCTATCCGTGCCCTAACACGCATGACCTAAGGTAGAACAGCCTGGGATCCTTAAGGGAAACAGAAAAGACACCAAACTCCTCGAGTTATAAGTGGACAGATTTCTCTCTGGTCTCAGATTCTCTCAATGTTGCCTAGTTTCTTTTGGCTTTGGGGATTACCAGAAATTATTCTGCACTGGAAATTTAACCTTGGTATATGTAACAATTAGGTTAATATGTATGCGTGTGCATATATATGTATGTGTGTGTATATATATGTCAGAGATGATTGGCGGTGGCTGACGATGAATGGTTATTAGTTACTTCCTTGTGTGTTTGGGTAAGAAGTGTGTGTTTGGGTAAGAAGTTTGGGTAAGAAGTGTGTGAATGCCTTCCAGGCTGTACGCTTCCTAGGCTCCCCCTCTTCCTTAAAAGGTTTCACCCTGAAGCCAGTAACCTGAGAAACCAAGATACAACTTTCTGGAATGTAGCTGGAATGTAATTACAAAAGTTATGACCGCTTTAAATTTGCAAGTCATACCTTTGTTTAAAGTGCTTTTCCTGGCCATTTTAACTGAACATTCATTTACACCATTTTCTTCTTAGTTTAAGCAAATTATGGTGTAACACTCAGGCCTGATGTTTTAACTCTGTGCTTTTAAAATATAAATTCTCTGTCATGTTTTACCTAAGAATTGTTTCTTTAGAAATACAAACTTGGCCGGGGCGGTGGTTCAAGCCTGTAATACCAGCACTTGGGGAGGCCAAGGTGAGGGGATTGCCTGACCCCAGGGGTTCGAGAACAGCCAGGACAACTTGGCGAGACCTCATCTCTACAATAAATCAAAAAAATTAGCCAGGCATGGGAGCGTGTGCCTGTAGTTCCTGCTACTTGGAAGGCGGAGGCGGAAGGATCACCTGAGCCCAGCAGGTCGATGCTCGTGTGACAATGAGCGTGCCACTGCACTCCAGCCTGATGGAGTGAGACTCCAACTGAAAAAAAAGAAAGAAAGAAATGCAAACTAAATTTGCCTAAAGCAATGAAACATGTAATTGAAAAAAGTTGGGAATTTTTAATGGCAAAAGGAAAATCTTATAAATCTACAAATCTGCTTGTCTGTGAGTCTGTATGTTTATATGCATGCAATGGTTTACACTAAAATAGATGGAAAAAACCTCTAAGTAATTAGTTTAAAGAAAAAAGCTTACCATATTTTATAAGAAAGTAAAAACTTTAACTCAAATGTCTTAGTTCATGTGACTTTATTAATCTTTTGCATATGTAGTTTTAGAACTACTGATAAAACAGAAACATCGGCTGGGTTTAGTGGCTCACCTCTTCAATCCCAGCAATTTGGCAGACTGAAGCACGAGTATTGAGCCCAGGAGTTTGAGTCCAGCCTAGGCAACATAGCGAGACCTTATCTCTACAAAAAAATATTTAAAAATTAGCCAGGCGTGGCGGTATGTGCCTATAGTCCCAGCTTCTCAGGAGGCTGAGGCAGAAGGATTGCCTGAGCCCCGGAGGTCAAGGTCAACGATGTGGTGAGCTGTGGCTGTGGCACTGCACTCCAGCCTGGATGACAGAATGAGACCCTGACTCAAAGATAAAACGAAAGAAAAATGTCTTCAGAATTTAATTTAGACATTTTGTCTGAAACTGTCAGTCCATTAGTCAGATATTATTTCTACTAAATGTTTTAAAACAGCAGTCGCCACCTCTTTGGCATCAGGGACCAGTTTCACTGAAGACAATTATTTCACAGATAGGGAGGACCATCGAGCATTAGATACTCACGAGGAGTGTGCAACCGACATTCCTCGAGTGTGCGTTCACAATACTGCTGATCTGACAGAAGATGAAGTCCCACTCTCCCACCGTTTACCTCCTGCGGTGTGGCTTGGTTCCTAACAGGCCACAAACCGGCACTGGTCCGTGGCCTGGGAGTTGGAGACCCGTTTCAAGATATGAAACTTTGCTTCTGTAACACTTTTTATTTTTGTTTGTCTATAAGGTTATCTCATTAGATTTAAGTCATTAAGACAATAAGGCCTAGCCCCAGATGTTGTCCGTTTTCCTTGACTACATATCTGGTATATAATTAAAATGGCTTGCTTCCTAGGTTTTCACTCAAATTTAAGGTTATTAAAAATAAGAATTTTAGTGAATATGTAATTCTACATCTGAAATATGTCAAGGTAAAATATAGATTTTGATAAGAAAAATAACTTAATGTAACCTAGAGGTTATTTAAAAGTTATTTCTGTTGTGGCCTAATGTTAAAAGCTTATGTCACAAAGATCTAAAAAAAAAAACATTTTCTCCCGGTAAAACTTGATTCTATACTCTTAGCATTTCTTAATGTGTCTAAACTGTTCTATGCAACCAGAAAACTTTCCAAGCTGTGACTCAATATTGTGTGTTTCCTAGGTCTTTTACTAAAATTAAAGAGTCACTAAGAGTTAACTTTGTAATTGATAAAATTAAAATTATCAGATATGAGAAAAGCAATTTTACATACAAAACATATAAGGAAAATGAGATATATTTTGGTAAAAAGTTATCAGAAAGCACGGGAATATGGTTTTGGTAAAGGGAAAGTAATTTTGTTTAATTTAGTTTTCAAGAATTGTTTTAAAATTAAATGAATATAAGTAACGTCTAAAACTGAATAAATACAGGATATTAGAAAAGTACATTTTTGTCCTAAGGTGAAATTGTAAAGATAAAACTGAATGTTTAAACAAGCTGTGGAAGGTCTGTGGACTATTAATCTTATGTTAAAAGAAATTTGACATACAATCAAGTTAGGTAAAACTTAAAGGGTGCTATTTAACTTTCTGTAAGTTAGACACACTGATGGCTGGTCAAAATCTAGGCCCCTATATGAGAAAAACAGTTCTTTTCTTAACGCATTGATCTCTTCTTTAATAAACATTGTCAAAAGGTATAAAAGGTTTATGAAAATCTTACCTTATGACCAAACTGATTAAGTTTAATTACATTTGTTATAAGGTTTTATTAAAATTAGCTTGGATGTTAATAATACACTCATGAAAAACAGAATGTTTTTCTTTTTTGAACAAGATTTTTGTGTAAGTTCAAATGATAAAGATTTTTTGTTTACCTTTGAAGAAAACTGCAAAAGAAAAAAAAGAGGAGAGAGGCAGATTCAGTTCCCTTACATTGCCTTTTTTAGTTCTTACTGTTTAAGAAAATGAGTCTCCTAGAGTCTCAAAGACTAAAGGTTTTTGCTTTTTAAACTCTTTATTTTTTGAGTTGGAGTTTCACTCTGTCACCCAGACTGAAGTACAGTGGCATGATCTCAGCTTACCACAACCTCAACCTCCTGGGCACACTGGATCCTTTGTCCTCAGCCACTCAAATAGCTGGGGCTACAGGCATGCACCATTATGCTTGAATAAGTTTTGATATTCTGTAGAAATTATGTCTATGTTGCCCAGGCTGGTCACAAACTTCTGGGCTCAAGCAATCCTCCTGTCTCGGCCTGCCAAAGTGCTGGGATTACAGGTGTGAGCCTGGCCTTTAAAATTTTCAAATTGTCATTTTGACCAAATGAATGACTTTACAGTGACCTGTCATCCTATTTTATGATATCAAGTGTTTTAAACCTTTTATATTTGGTACATTTTCCAATACCAAAATTTCACATTCTCAATTCAGTCTTTTGACCTTACTTTTTTTCTAAATATTAAATTTACCCAAAATCTAAGAGAGACATATTTGGCTTATTTGGTATATTAGAATCATACAAGAAGCATTGTCAGCTGGGCTTGGTGGCTCAGCCTGTAATTCCAGCGCTTTGGGAGGCTGAGGTGAGTGGATTGCCTGAGCCTGAGGGTTCGAGACCCACCTGGGCAACTTGGCAAGACCTCATCTCTACAACAAATCAAAAAATTAGCCGGGTGTGGTAGCGCGCGCCTGTAGTTCCAGCTACTTGGAAGGCTGAGGCGTAAGGATCGCTGGAGCCCAGCAGGTCGAGGCTGTGGTGGCCAGGAGCGGCCACTGCACTCCAGTCTGAATGACAGAGTGAGACTCCAACTCCAAAAAAAAAAGAAGCATTGTCATATCTGAAAGGATGCTTATTTTTCTTTGGGTTGCATCTATATGTTATTGGTATGTGATCCAATTTTCTGACAGTCCTATAATTGTAATATATCTTAGTATGTGTTATCTGTAATAATGATTATTGTGTGTTAAGTTGTGTGGCAGAAAGGGACTAAAAACAGTTAAAATTATTACGTTTAAAGATCAACCTGCAAGCTCCAAAACCTGCTAGACACGGGGCTTGACAAAACTAAACCTACAAGGCACTTTTCATGGAAGTGCAAGATAGTAATCGATTTACAACCTTACCCCGCATCCTCTCTTTGGGAAGTCATCAGTTTACAACCCCTGCTTGTCCTGTATTTCCTGAAGACAATTTGTTCTTTGAAAATCTGGTTCTGCTAAATACCACCTTGCAAATTCCAGAGTAAAATGTATAGCCATACAACCCGACCCCCTCCCTTACCTAAACTAACAGATAAAACCTCTCTCCTATTTCTTTGGGTTGCTCAGCCTTGGAGCATTAGCCGGCTGAGTCACGCCAGTGCTAATAAACCACTACTTCCTAAGATAGCCTTGGTGTCCTGGTCTCTCTGTTCTCCTGCAACAGCTAGCTGTATGCCACAGAAATAACCAAATTTTCTTGTCAATTATGTGACCAAATTTAAGACTTCTGTCATCCACTATTATTGTTTTGCTTCAATCCTTCTCAAAAATCAGTTTATAATCAGCTAAAGGACTCTGACAAGTACTCTTCAGTGCCAATTTCTAACAACTTGGGAGATTGTGCCATTGGACTAGAAGGAAAAAAACTTCAGGACTCTAGAGAACTTATGTGTTCGTGAGGATTGCTGACCCAATAGAGAGCAGAACAAGAATTAATTGCATGAAATTAACTAACAGAAGACAAGTCAAAAAAAAAAATGACCCTTTTGTTTGAAGTATTGCTGATTCTTTTTGGTTTGTTTTTCAGAGTCAAGAAAATGTTTTCCTTTAGAGATACTTATAGTTTTGACAAGTGTGTTCTTGTGAGCAAAATCTGAAGCTTATTTCTTTCTCTCTCCAGAGTGTAGAAACTATTTTTAAGTATTGACTTGCGGCAAATAAAATTATTTGCATAAGTTCAATAAGAACCTGTTTTTTTTTTTTTTGTAACAGAATGTGATTGGAGATACTGGTTACTTTACCAAGGCTTTGACTGCAATGACATTTCATAGCAGACTGCTTTGAGGAATTGAGATTAAGATCTATAAAGAGAGGCTGAGGTGAGTGGATTGCCTGAGTCCGCGGGTTCGAGACCCACCTGGGCAAGCAAGACCTCATCTCTACAATAAATCAAAAAATCAGTCGGGCGTGGTAGCGGGCGCCTGTAGTTCCAGCTACTTGGAAGGCTGAGGCAGAAGGATCGCCGGAGCCCAGCAGGTCGAGGCTGCGGTGGCCGGGAGCAGCCATGCACTCCAGTCTGGGTGACAGAGTGAGACTCTAACTCAAAAAAAAAAAAAAAAAAAAAAAGATCTATAAAGAGCTGAAAAACAGTCCTTGAGAAGTCCTGTTACCTTTGCAGGTTCCTCACCTGTGGTAGGTAAAGAAGTGTGCTCCTAACAGGTACAGGAACTCCAAGTTATTTGGGACCCCAAAGAGAGGAATTCACCGAATTCATACAGATTCGCAGGCTCAGATCTTTGGCTGGGCTTGAGAGTTTTTAGAAGGCCTAACATAAAATTAATTATGAAAAAAGTTCCAACAAAACCAATTTTTAAAAAGCCTATATGACAAATAATTACTCTTGCTGCACTTTCTGCAAATAAAACTATGCAAAATTTTGCAAATAAGTTAGTCCTGCTATGATCTGTCTTTGACAGAAGCGAAAAACTAGAGAAAGAAAATTATACTTCAAAAGAAACTATAATATACCTGCTATTGGATTCTCTTTTTCATTATTTTTGAGTTTTTATTATTTTGTACAATTTGGGCTACATCCTGAATTTTTTCCTGGCTACAAGTCTTTGGACCAATATTTTCCATTTTTTTCTTCAGATTTTCTGATTTGCAATCACTAGAAATTAAAACTGTGCTGTTCTTAAAGTCTTACAACCTGGAGTTAAATAACTTGCATATGAACAACTTGCATGTCTGCCTGCTGATAGAAGGAAGGACTTCACAGAAAGTTCACTTGAATGCTTGGTCAAACTACTATCCAGAAGAATCTGTCAGGTTTCCACTGCCATCTGAGGATGCATCAGAGACTCTAGAAAGGCTAGCCCATTGGTGTCCCCAGACATTAACCTCTGTGTTTCCTCTGTCTCCATAGAAATTTCTTTTATTTAAAAAAAAAAAAAAAGAAACTTCTTTTATTACAGATTGGATCCAGGATGTTTTTGTTTGTTTTGTTTTCAGACCCCAGATCTGACTCTCTTGCCCCTTAAAACAAATGGCTATAAAATCAAGTCAAATCATAATCCAACACTGCTAATATTAAAACTATTGTTACCAAGTAGACAATTCAAGTGCCTTTTGAATTCCCTGACACCTTCGGCTATTTATTGCCCTACACATCACACCATAGAATGATTTCTGGCCAACAGGAGGGAGTGATGGCTAAATTGACTTTTTTTACTTTTCATTGCCAAGTTCCTAACTTTTAGTGTGATTTACTCTCCAACCTGACTCTGACAGATAAAAAAGATAAAATCTAAGCATTAATGACTCTGTAAATCTGTCTTTGGGGGACTCTGGCATCTTTTAAAATAATTACCTTTCATGTTTGAAGTCTACTGTCACCACCCATCAAACATCATCTACGTATCAAGAAACTGCTCCCTAAGCTTCCTCAGGCTGTCCATTTCCTTCACAATTCCTTAACTATGATGACTGGTTGTCAGGCATAAAATCTTTGAATCCACCTACAACCTGCCTCCCACTGCTTGAACACATTCTGCCTCCCTGGACTGAAACAATGTAAATCTCACATGTATTGACCTGAGGTTTCTTGTATCATCTGTCCTCTTGAACTGTATTTAACCTAGCTACAATTCAAACACAACTGGCTTATGCTTCGGACCTCCTGGGGACATATGCCACGGATCTAGGTCCTCAAGTAGGCCAGAATCAACCGTCCTAAAATATTTTACAGACTTTTCCATCTTTTTAACAAGACCAACAAGCCAGGAAAAAGGGCTACTTGTTCACTGTGGAAAGTGCCAAAGAATATAATGAGGACTGAGCTCTTACATTTTTTTCCCTCCTGCCCAAATCCCTAACTAAATCATATGGGGAGATTAAGATTTTTATTCTTTGGAGAATCAAAATCAGATGGGTTTTTTATTAATCCTATATAATGTGACTTGCCTTCCACCCTGACTCTGGCATAACGTCACATGACAGATTAAAAAAAAAAAAAAGAAATATTTTTTCCCCAAAATGTTTAATTGACATACATTAGAATAACCCTACTAAGCCATCTTTTTCGGCAGGCAAATTGCATCTGTGAAGAATTTCCAAAAACATAACCAGATCTATCCCCCTACCATGACTTCCTGGATCCTGGAGAAATGAACTGAGAGTCTGACATCTTTAAAATATGAGTAAGAAGCCGGGCTCAGTGGCTCAGCCTGTGATCCCGCGCTTTGGGAGGCTGAGGTGAGTGGATTTCCTGAGCCGGCGGGTTCGAGACCCGCCTGGGCAACTTGGCAAGACCTCATCTCTATAATAAATCAAAAACTAGCCAGGCACCTGTAGCGTGCACCTGTAGTTCCAGCTACTTGGAAGGCTGAGGCAGAAGGTTCGCCGGAGCCCAGCAGGTCGAGGCTGCGGTGGCCGGGAGCGGCCACTGCACTCCAGTCTGGGCGACTGAGTTAGACTCCAACTCAAAAAAATAAAAAAAATAAAAAAATATGAGTAAGAGGCATCAACCATCTATTCTCTATAGAGGTTGCAACCTGTGGGGATTCATCTACATAGTAAGAACCTTGGTTCCCAAAACCCCCTTATCTTAACTCAGACATTTCTTTCTACTGATTTCAGATCCTTAAACAATAGCTTAACTCTCAACCAATTGTCAACTAAAGGTTGCCCTAAACCCACCTGTGACTTGTACCCTCCCCTCCCCCATGCCCTGGGCCTTTTTAGGTCAAAGCAACAATTCCTGTGTCCATGTCATCTCCCCCCCACCCCAAGTGTGTAAACACAAATTGTAACCCATCTGCCTCAGGCACACTTTCTCAGGACCTCTTAGGATTTGTGTAATCTGGGCTGCAATTACTCAGACTAGTTCAGAATATGCCTCTGTAAACATATTCTGGGAAAATTTAGATTTTTCTATCATTAATACATATATGAATACCAAGGTTGTGAGATGGTAAAAAGAACCTTAATGTTGAGAGCAGAAGCAATTTTGTCTTTTAGTCTCAGTTTTCCACTGTAAAATAAATCAGCTAAGCCAGGGGTTGTAAGATATAAAAAACCACTCACACCTAACCTATAGATTTCTTTTTTTTTTTTTTAGATTTATTTTCTATCAAGTATTATGGTTGGTTGAGAGGCACTGAGAGAGAGAAATAATCTCCTTTCAGAAATCTGAAAATCTGTAGAAAAACGTAGTGCCTAACACCGCTCTGAGAGTCCACAGAGGCAGACTATTAACAGCTCTGCCACTGACGAGTTCAGGGATCTTGGCTGATTCAAGCTATAGTTGTAGAACTCGGCTTTTCACATGCAAACGATGAAGATGAAAGTTCACAAAAGAACAAATCATGTTTCCTCAGGAAACTGGGATTAAAATCCCGGTTTCCCAGATTGAGTGTTGGAGCCTCTGATGTGTGACAGGAATGGACGCAGAAAACCAGTAAAGCAGCAAGTGTGCAAAAAAGAGCAGGACAGAGATGACGAGGCTTGGATTCGAATCCTGCTTCTGTCACTTATCAGATGTGAGCTTCAGGGGTGTCACAGTAGAGTGTGAAGAAAAGATTGTAGGTCAGAAATGAGGAGGCCCCTGACAGTTATAAACCATGAGCCTCAGGTGTTTCATCTATAAAATAGAGATAAGTGATCTATTCTGCCTCTCAGTGCATTTCACTGCTTCTAGTGACGTTATGTATGAAAATATTCTTATAGTCCCCAGGAATGATATATTAACACAGTCATATCTTTATTTGCCTTGATGTTCAAAACATGGTTTTGCTATACCCAAATTAAATAACTAAGGCAGGTGATGGGTAATGGGTGGGCTATGAAAGCAAACGGGAACTAGCTCTGGCCAAGCCTATTAGCACTGTACACTTGTGAATCCTACACTGGGAATAAAAGTTCCCAAAAGGGCTCAGGTTCTGCACCCATGAGACGATTGGCAGTATCGGAGAAGTAAAGACCCCTGTTCCAGAGCAGGGAGGCCTTGTGGGGAGCTCTGTGAGGATGGACATGTTTTATGTCTGTGCTGGTCCCTTCAGTCACATGGGCCTCGTGAGCCCCAGACCTGTGGCGCACAACTGAGGAACTGAATTGTAAGTTTCACTCCATTGTAATTACCTTATATTTAAACAGTCCCCCGAGTTTAGGAGCTACTCGGGGGACTATTTAAATATAAGCGAGGCTCAGAGCACAAGTCAGCTATAGATCTGCTCAGTAAGGTTTTATAGCTATCTGCCAAAGTAAATTGACTTTGCTATTTGCTTGTCTGAAACTTTAGTCTCTATTGTCATTTTCTTCCAAATCAAGCAACAATTTTTATGGTACAATTTTTTCGAATGGTAAGTTTTCTATGAAACCCAATTATGACTTTGTAACAACAGAGATAATACCAATAAAATAGAAAGGTTACTCAGCAAAAAAATTTAAAAATTATGTTTTGTTATATATATATACATTTTAGCGTAAAAAGATGCATTATTTTACCACCTTGTCTCTGAAATTTAAGATACAAGAACTGAAAGGTCCTGGACTCTGTGAAAGGTGGCTGACCATGGCCGGTCCCCTACCTGGTATGTTTTCTCTGGGTGACACATTGGCGTGAGAGACATTCTTGAGGCACCTGGGTAGGCCAGGCAGGCCGCCCCCGGTCAGGCACAGGGTGCTCAGAGGTGAGCTCAACTGGCTGGCTGAACCAAAGTAAGGCTGAGGGTATTTGTTCTTGGAGGTGGCTTTGATTGGAGCTGCTGAGCTCAGCCAGAGAAGAACATGCTCTGTGCCTGGTCAAGGAACCATTTCCCAGGGGGTCTGTGAATAAGATGGGAAGCAAAGATGAGCTGGCCTCAAGTGGGCTGTCAAAGGCAGAACAGAACATCACTAGAGCAGAGACAACTGTCCAGCATAGCACATTCTCCCTCCCACATACCTGACCCTCACTGCCCTGCCAGAGGAGGCTAGGCCTCCTGCATTGCTGACAACTGAAAGGACTACTAGGAGTTCTAAATCAGGAGGCTGGACCACCGGGCTCTAGTCTCTTCTCTTCCAATCACCCCGAATGTCTTAAGTACACTGGGCCTCATGGGAAATGGAGACAAAAAGGCTTTGTCCCACAAAACTCTCTGTATGGCTTAAACAACAGGACAGGTAAACAAAGGCTTTGCAAGGTATAAGGAAGGAGGCAAAATAAAAGGAATTAATATTGTCCCTTTGATCACTGAGTGGAGGAAGTTACACGCAGAGATGAAATGCTCCCAGTGGAAAATGCATGACGATGGAATCTAGGTATTTCAAATACAAGTCTAGACTCCAGTCAAAGAGTTCTAATAGCATCTACAAAAATATGCTGAAGACCTCATTTTGTTTTCATAGTCTGTTAGTCCACATAGGTGGCTCTAGGGTGGACTGATCCTCTAAATTTATTTTTTCAATCTTTAGCTTGATTTATACATGAATAAAGTATAATGATGTGGACTGCCAGTGCTATAATATGCTGTTTTGTGGCTGAGAATGTTGTATCTCCCCTGGGAGGACATTAATTTCTCTGAGGATGAGTCTGCTATACCCCTGCCATTGTGGGTATCTGGTAATAGCCCCCAGTGCTGCAAAATCTACCAACAGAGGTCTGGTCAGAAGATACTGAAGTCTAATCAGTGACCTGGATGGCTCCTGGTCTCACTTGGCCAGAGGTGACCAAGGATAAGTATGCCACCGAGATCCCCTATGCCACGTCCCTCTCCCTCTGGGTCTCTGAGAAGGCTTATACTGACCTTGGGGACGTCGGCGGTTGTGCATTGCAGGGAGGGTATGGCATCTGGGAGTGGTGGTAGTAACAGAGACCCATGTGTTATTGTCACTGACCGATAGTCTCTGCTGAGGGCTGTCCCATTGAGGTACTTCTGTCTGACTTGTTTTGAGGGCCTGAGACAGGGGACATATGGCTGAATCCCCAGGAGGATCTACTGCCATGGTACTCTGGTTCCTGTCCAGCGTAAATGTTCTGGGAATCTGGTAGACTGAGAGTGGGGCAGCTGCAATGCCCCTATAGTCCACCAGAGAGTCCCCAGTCTTCCAGGACCGAGTGTTGCTGGGCGTCTTGGAGGTATACACACCCTCACCCTCATCCCCTGTCTCAGAACACATGAGGCTACCCTTGTTGTGGCCATGGGAGGCCAGGCTCCAGAGGAGGGCACAGGCGCTGGGTCTGAGGTCTGCAGTATGCCAGATCAGCTTGGGAAGACCATATGAGCCAGAGACATGACCATCAGCCCCAGTGACATGGCATCCACAGCGCTGGGCAAGGTTCTGTGCGGCTGTGCTTCTCCTTGTGAGGAGTGAGGCCTTGGCGCCCTGAGGGGAGCTGGCACCCCTAAGAGAGAAGGAAGGGAAGAGATGGAGAGGGAGAAGGTCAGCACTGCCCTAGGAAGGCCCCATGAAGCCAACTGTTATAGAAAAACAGAGGTTGACCTTGCATCTATTAACTAACTAACTGTGTGATCTTAACTCACTGTGTGATCTTGAGCAAGACGTTTTCTGAACTTTCTGTCATTTTCTCCCAAATCAAGCAAAACATTTTTTAGGCAAGACTTTTTTAGCATGGTAAGGTTTCTGTGAAACCCATTTATGACTTTTTAGCAACTGAGATAATACCCATAAAATAGAAAGGTTACTTAGCAGAAAATGATGTTTTGTTGTCTATATATATTTTTAACCTGAAAAGATGCATTATTCTACCCTTTTGTCTCTAAAATTTTCAACACATGAAATGAAAAGTCCTGGACCCTGTGAAAGGTGGCTCACCCATCCTGGCCGTGGCAATACCCTACCTTGTGTGTCCTGCTTTCCGTCTGGCCTGCTGGTATGAGGAGAGACACTCTTGAGGCACCGGGGTGTGCTGGGAGGGCTGCCCCTGGTCAGACACAGGGTGCTCAGAGGTGAGCTCAATTGGCTGGCTGGACCAAAGTGGGGCTGAAGGTATTTGTTCTTGGAGGAGGCACTGATTGGAGCTGCTGAGCTCAGCCAGAGAAGAGTATGCTCTGTGCCTGGTCAAGGAACCATTTCTCAGGGGGTCTGTGAATGAGATGAGAAGGAAATGTAAGTTGATCTTAAGTGGGCTGTCAAAGGCAGAACATCAAGAGAGTACAGGCAATTGTCTAGCAGTGGCACGTTCTCCCTCCCACACACCTGCTTCTCACTGCCCTCCCAGAGGAGGTTGGGTCTCCTGCATTGCCGACAGACTCAAAGGACTGCAGGGAATTCTAAACCAGGAGGCAGGACCCCAGGGCTCTAGTCTCACCTCTGCCACGGATGCCTCTGCAACCTGACTGAATCTCTGTGTACCAAGGGCTTCGTGGGAAATGGAAAAATCAAGTCTTTGTCCCATCAACCTCTCTGCCTAGCTTAAACAATAGGATGGGTACACAAATGCTTTGCCAGGCATAACAGGCAAAATACAAGGAACTAATCCAGGTCCCTTTTTTCACTGAGCACAGGTGGTTACATACAGAGATGGAATACTCTCAGTGAAAACACATGAAAATGGAATCTAAGCCGGGCTCGGTGGCTCAGCCTGTAATCCCGCGCCTTGGGAGGCTGAGGTGAGTGGATTGCCTGAGCCCGCGGGTTCGAGATCCGCCTGGGCAGGCGAGACCTCATCTCTACAATAAATTAAAAAAAAAAATAGCCAGGCGTGGTAGCGCACGCCTGTAGTTCCGGCTACTCGGAAGGCTGAGGTAGAGGATCGCCAGAGCCCAGCAGGTCGAGGCTGCGGTGGCCGGAAGTGGCCACTGCACTCCAGTCTGGGCGACGGAGTGAGACTCCAACTCAAAAAACATAAATAAATAAAAAAAAAAGAAAATGGAATCTACGTATTTCAAATGCAAGTGCAAATTTCAGTCAAAGAGATCAAAGAGTAGCTTCAAAAATATGCCGAAGACCTCATTTTGTTTTAATAGTCTGTTAGCCCAAATAGGTGGCTCCACGATGGACTGATCTTCTGAATTCATTTTTTCAGTCTTTAGTTTGATTTATACATGAGTAAGATACGATGATTGAGACTGCCAATGCTATGACATGCTGCTCCATAGCTCAGAATGTTGTGTCTCCCTTGGGAGAATATTGATTTCTCCAAGACCGAGTCTGCTGTACCCCCGCCATTGTGGGTATCTACTAATAGCCCCTAATGCTGCAAGACCCACCAGCAAAGGTCTGGGCAGAAGATACTGAACTCTTATCAGTGACCTGGATGGCTCCCAGTCTCCCTTGGCCAGAAATAACCAACAACAAGCATGCCTTGCCCCTCTCCCTCTGGGTCTTGGCAAAGGGCTAGACTGACCTTGATGACATCGGCTGCCGTGCGTTGCAGGGAGGGTATGGCGTCGTCTGGGAGTGGTGACAGCAACAGAGACCCATCTGTTCTTGTCACTGACTGATGATCTCTGCTGAGGGCTGCCCCATTGAGGGACTTTCGCCTGACTTGTTTTGAGGGCCTGAGACTGGGGACACATGGCTGAATCCCCAGTCACGGTACTGTGGTTCGCATCCAGTGTAAATGTTCTGGGGATCTGGTAGACGGACAGTGAGGTAGCTGCCATGTCCTCGTTATCCACCAGAGAGTCCCCAATCTCCCAGGACCGAGTGTTGCTGGGTGTCTTGGAGGCATACACACCCTTGTCCTCAACACCTGTCTCAGAACACATATGTCTGCCCTTCTTGTGACCAGGGAAGGCTGGGCTCCAGGGGAGGCCACAGGTGCTAGGTCTGAAGTCTGCACCGTGCCCGCTCGTTTTGGGAAGGCCATGTGAGCCAGAGACATGACCATCAGCCCCACTGACGTGGCGTCCACGGCACTGGGCCAAGTTCTGTGCGGCTGTGCTGCCCTTTGTGAGGAACAAGGCCTTGGTGCCCTGAGGGGAGCTGGCACCCCTAAGAGAGAAGGAAGGGAAGAGATGGGGTGAAAGGAGGTTAGGACTGCCCTGAGGATGCTGCATGAAGCCAGCTGTTGTGGAAAAACACAGAGGTTGACCTTGCATCTGCCATTTACTAACTGTGTGACCTTGAGCAGGTACTTTAACTCCAATTCGCACATCTGCAAAAGGAGTAAAAACACATAGAAGGCTGTTTGGAAATTAGCTTCCCACATATCTAGCATTCGAAGCTTCAGTCAAAGCTAGCCCTTATCCCTCCTTCCCATGGCTGGGATTAGCAGGGTGGTTCATCTCACCCCACCAAATACCAACAAGCCAAGCAAATGGCCTACTTATTCATGGTTGTGAGTGCCACAGAATGTGCTGGAGACTAAGCTCTCACCTTCTTGTCCCCTCCTGTACAAATCCCCATGTAAGAGGCCTGGGGAGTCATGGACTACAAACCATAAAATTTTATCAGATGAGATTTTATTAACCCTACGTGATGTGACTTACCTTCCACCCTGACTCTGGCATAATATCACATGACAGATAAAACAGGAAATTTAAAAACTGTCCCCCCAAATGTTTCTTTGACTTATTTTGAATGGCCCTGCAAAACAGTCTTTTTGGGGGGAAAAGTTGCATCTGTGGAGAATCTCCATTCACACAATCAGATTCATCCCTCTTCCTTCCCCTTCTGGATCCAGGAGAAATGAACAAGACACCTTTAAAATCTGAATTAGAGACTTTTTTAATCTATTCTCTGTTAAGGCTGCCACCTATGGTGTTTCAACTATATAATAAGAACCTTGGTCCCATAATCCCCTTATCTTAACTCAGACATTCCTTTCACTGATTTCAGGTCTTTAGACAACAGCTGAACTCTCTCAACCAACTGTCAAGGAAAGGTTCCCCAAAACTCACCTGTGACTTGTAAACACCCCCCTCCCCAAGACGTCCTGCCTTTTCAGGTCAAACCAATGTATACCTTCACTGCATTGATTATGGTTTACCTACAATTCCTGTCTCCCCAAAAGTATAAACCCCATCTGTAACCCAACTGCCCTGGAAACTTTCTCAGAACCTTGAGATTTGTGTAACCTGTGCTGCAGTTACTCATACTGGCTCAGAAGTCTCTGTAAACATGCTTTGACAGAATTTGGATATTTCCGTCCACGATACTCATGTGAATACCAGGCTGTGTGACACTAAAAAGAATGCTAAAGGTGGAGTCATATAGCAGCAAACAAGTGATTTCATCTCTCTTAGTCTCAGTTTGCCACTGTAAAATAAAACTAAGGGGTGTGGATGCTATAAGTTATAAAACACTATTCATGGCTCACGCCTGTAATCCCAGCACTTTGGGAGGTAGAGGCAAGAGGACTGCCTGAGCCTGCGGGTTTGAGATCAGCCTGGGCAACATGGTGAGACCTTGTCTCTACAGTAAGCCAAAAAAAAAAAAAAAAATTAGCTGGGTATGGTGGCGCATGCCTATTGGAAGGCTGAGGTAGAAGGATCACCTGAGCCCAGCAGGTCAAGGCTGTGGTGGCCGTGAGCATCGTGCCACTGCACTCCAGCCTGGGCAACAGAGTGAGACTCTGACTCAAAAAAAAAAAAAAGTCAAAAAAAAAAAAACCACTATTCAAACCTCAGCTATAGATTTATTTTCTACTAAGTATCGTAGTTTGTTGAGAGGCATTGAGAGAAATATCTCTTTCCAGAATTGTGAAAATCTGTAGAAAAATGATTTCACAGTGCCTATCTCTGATCTGAGAGTCAACAGAAGCAGGGAATATTCCCAGCTCTGCTACTGAAGAATTCGGCGATCTTGGCTGATTCAATCTACCTACAGTTTAGAACTCAGCTCTCCACATACAAACTGATGAAGACGGAGCAAGTGAAAGTTCAGAAAAGAATAAATCTTGCTTCCTCAGGAGACCGGGATTTTAATCCATTTGTAATCCAGATGGAGTACTGGAGACCCTTCTGGGTGACAGGAATGGACTCAGAAAACCAGTAAAGCAGCAAAGTGTGCAAAAAAGAGCAGGACAGACATGAGGTTGCTTGGGTTCTAATCTTGCCTTCTGTCATTAATTGGATGTGAGCCTCAGGGGTATCACAGTAGCACAGGAAAGTGTGAAGAAAAGATTGTATAATAGGAATGAGAAAGCCTGGGTTCCAATCTGCCCCTGTCATGTATAAACCATGAGCCTCAGGTGTTTTCATCTACAAAATAGAGATAAGTGATCTATTCTGCCTCTCAGTGCATTTCACTGCTTCTAGTGACATGATATATGAAAACATTCTCATAGTCCCCAGGAAGTGATCTATTAACACAGTCATCTTTATTTGACTTAATGTTCAAAGCATGGTTTTGCTATATCTAAGTTAAATAAGGTGACTGGTGCATTTGTGTACCCTACACAGGGAATAAAAGTTCCTAAAAGGGTACGGGTTCTGCACCCATTAGAGAACTGGTGGTGTTGGAAAACTAAAGACCCCTGTTCCAGAACAGGGAGGCCTTGTGGGGAACTCCATGACAGTGGACACGTTTTATGTCTGTGTTGGTTCCTTCAGTGGTATCGGTCACAGGTGCCTCCTGAGCTCCAGACCTGTGGCTTGTGCAGCTAAGGAACTGAATTGTAAGTTGCATTCCACTGTAATTAACTTGTATTTCAACAGCCTCCTGAGGACAGCAGCTACCATATGGAATTGCGAGGCTCAGAGCACAAGTCAGCTACAGATCTGCTCAGCAACGATAAGGTTTTATAGCTATCTAAGTCAATTCACTTTGCTATTGGCTTGTCTAAACCTTTGGTCCCTATTGCCGTTTTCTTCCAAATAACACAAAAATTTTTATGGCAAGATTTTTTAAAACGATAAGGTTTCTGTGAAACCCGTTTATGACTTTGCAACAATAGAGGTAAGGCTAACAGAAAGGTTACTTGGCCAAAAAAATATGTTTTGTTGTATATGTTCTCTTTACCTCGTCTCTGAAATTTAAAACCCAGTGACCGAAAAGTCCTAAGTCCTGTGAGGGATGGCTCACTCCTACTGGCCATGGGTGTCCCCTACCTGGCATGTCTCGCTCTCTGTCTGACACTCAGGCGGGAAGAGAGACACTCCTGAGGTGCCTGGGTGGACCCAGTCGGTTGCCCATGGTCAGGCACAGGGGCCTCAGAAGTGTCCTCAGCTGACCACAGTGGGGCTGAGGGAGCTCGTTCCCAGGGGCGAGGCTGACTGGATATGCAGAGTTCAGTTGGAGGAGAGCAGGCTCCGTGGCGGGCTGAGGAACCACGTCCTGGGGGGTCTGCAAATGAGACAGGAAGGAAAGGTAAGCTTGTCTTCAAGTGGGTTCTTGGAGGCACGACATCATTAGAGCAGAGACAACTGTCTAGTAGTAGCATTTTCTCCCTCCCATACCCTAGTCCCCTGCTATCCTTCCAGAGGAGACTAGGGCCTCCTATGTGATAAAAAGACGCTCTCTGTTTGCCCTGCCCTGGAGCAGCACGGAGGCCACCTCCCATGCAACTGGCGCTAGACCTACTCTACTTCCAGGAGGTGTGACCACTTGTAGTCTAGGAGTGTAGCCCTGTCCCCCAGGCAAGGCTAGCCTCTAGCGCCATGAGTGCCACTGCCTCCCCTTTCCATGGTGGCTGCTCTGTCATCACCTCCCCAAAGCTAGGCTGCCCTTCCTAAGTGAGGCATGCCTACTGAAGATGCACTCATGGAGGCCCTGGATTGTGGCTTCTGCTTCAAAGATAAAAACACAAATGCATTTGGATCCATCCCCCAGGAATGGGCCCCAAATCCCCTGCCTGACCATCCAAGTTTCCCTAGGGTGGGATAATGTTTTGGTGTTGGTTTTGACAGCTTTCTAAGGTTCTCCAAATCATAGCAGATGCATCTTTCTATCTGGCCAAATTCAGGCTGCGGCATTCTCTATTCTGGGGCAGGACCAGGTCCTTAGGGCTCTGGCGCAGCCTTCCCTCTCCAGCTGTGTCTGACACCGGGAAAGATAGCTGTCCGTCCGGGAACAGCAGAAAAGGTTGTGGGCCTCTGGGACAGACTTTGCCTGACAGCTATGTGGACCTCCAAGGCGCGCTCACGTGGGTCTCACTGTGAGTAAATGTCTGCTGATAGAACCACAGTTGCACTGCCCAGTCAGAACTGCAAGATGAATGCCCTAACAGGTGGGAGAGAGGGTCTGTGCCTGGTTGGAGCAATCACACCCCAAGAGTGAGCACAGCTACTGCCCAGAAGACACGAAGGCACTGCAAAGAGCCCCTGCCAAGCAACTGTGCTCCTGCCCTGCTGCTGGACTTTGCGTCCTCTGTCCTCCAATGGGCGATGCTTCAGGTTTGGCTCCAGGTCTCCGTGGCCTCACTGTGCACACCTGTGGTGACCCCAGCCACTCCCACAGTCCCCGGGACCACCTGTACAATGGTGGCCCCCACATCTGAAGCTCAGCTAAGGCCTCTCTTCCTGCCTTCTTCACCTGCTGTGTGCCACCTGTCACACATCCTCAGCAGGTCATGCCCAGAACTCTGAATGTAGGCCCTTCTGCCCTTCTCAACGAGACGCACCAGCTCCACTGTACAGTCCATGCCAAGCTGGAGCCCAGGCCGTGACGTGACTCTCCCTGCTTGTTACAACCATGCCCTTGTGGCACTGCTGACCTCAAGTGTTTTTTTGTTTGTTTTTTTTGCAGTCCTTTGTGTCCTTAAAATCACTCTCCAAGCTCCCTCTTTATAAAACCACTTTTCCATTTATTTCTTCAGCCCGTTTCTCTCTAGTACTTCCTTGGGTTTCAAACGAATTCTGGGAAAAATATTAACCTTTCTCTCACACTCTGTACATAAGTCTATAAACTGTGAGGACAGAGGTTCTCTCTTTTCTAATGGTTCTGTCCTCAGCACCAAGTCAACTGTGTGACACAATCAATAAACATGTTCAAATTAACAAGTACGTGTCTAAAACAGAAACGACTCATCCAGCATCATTCACTGCTCCTCATGACCTTCAGGAAAATCCAGGTTCCTCAGTGTGACCCCAAAAATGCCATTTTGTCACCACCCACTCACACTGCCCTTGTCACTCAAAATCCTTCATGTCCCCATGGGGACTCAAAATCCTTCATGTCCCCGTGTGGGCTATGAGGTGGATGAGGGCAGAGTCTTCACTGTCACCCTATCTTGTCGCCTATCATCCCACATGCCCCTATGGAATGTGTGGGCTTTGAGCATGTACGGGAGAGCAGTTACCTGTCCTCACTTTGTCACAATCCACTTGTCCTGCCTTGTCACCCATCATCCCCCCATGGCCCCACGATGAGAGAGAAATCACCTCACCAAGCAAAAGACGTGACCAGACTCGTCTCAAAATAAGACATACAAGTGGCCAACAGACATATTAAAAAATGCTAAACATCACGAATCTTCCGAGAAATGCAAATCCAAACCACAATGAGATACCATCTCATGCCAGTCAGAATAGCTAATATGAGTAAGTCAAAAAAAACAGCATATGGCCGGGCTCGGTAGCTCAGCCTGTAATCCCAGCGCTTTGGGAGGCCGAGGTGAGTGGATTGCCTGAGCCTACGGGTTCAAGACCCACCCGGGCAACTTGGTGAGACCTCATCTCTACAATAAATCAAAAATTAGCCGGGCGTGGTAGCACACGCCTGTAATTCCGGCTACTCGGAAGGCTGAGGCGGAAGGATAGCCGGAGCCCAGCAGGTCGAGGCTGCGGCGGCCGGGAGCATGCCACTGCACTCCAGTCTGGGCGACCGAGTGAGACTCCAACTCAAACAAACAAACAAAACAACAACAGATGCTGGTAAGGGCATGGAGAAAAGGAAATGCTCATCTGCTGTTGGTGAGAATATAAGCGAGCTCAGCTCCTGTGGAAAGTGGCTTGGAGATTTCCCAAGGAACTAAAAGCGGAACTGCTATTCGAGCCAGCAATCCCCCTACTGGGTATCTACCCACAAGAACATAAACCGTTTTACCAAAAAGACACTTAAATTCGTATGTTCACTATGGCAGTATTCATAACAGCAGAGACATGGAGCCAACTTAGGTGAACATCAGTGGTGGACTGGATAAAGAAAATGTGGTACATATAAATCATGGAACACTACACAGCCATAAAAATAACAAAATCGTATCCTTTGTAGCAGCATGGATGCAGCTGGAGGCCATTGTGCTGAGCGAGTTAACGCAGAAACAGAAAACTCAGTACCACATGTTCTCACCTATAAGTGGGAGATGAACACTGGGTACATATGGGCATACGGATTGGAACAACAGACAGTGGGGATTCCTTGGAGGGAGGTGTGGGCTGAAGAATTATCTAAAGGATACCATGTTTACTATACAAGTGACGAATTCCACAGAAGCCCAAACCTCATCATCAAGCAGCCTACCCGTGAAAAAAACCTCCACGTGTACCCCTGCATTAAAAAAATAAAAACAAGCCGGGCTCGGTGGCTCAGCCTGTAATCCCACGCCTTGGAAGTCTGAGGTGAGTGGATTGCCTGAGCCCGCGGGTTCGAGACCCGCCTGGGCAAGCGAGACCTCATCTCTACAATAAATCAAAAAAATCAGCCGGGCGTGGTAGCGCGCGCCTGTAGTTCCGGCTACTCGGAAGGCTGAGGCGGAAGGATCGCCGGAGCCCAGCAGATTGAGGCTGCAGTGGCCGGAAGCAGCCACTGCATTCCAGTCTGGGCGACGGAGTGAGACGCCAACTCAAAAAAAATAAAAATAAAAATAAAATAAATAAAAACAAAAACCAAACCACAAATGACCCCAATCAAACAAACCCACAAATAAGGGGTCAAGTGCAACTGTGCAGGGTGGCGTGAAGTGGCTAGGCCAGTGGAGGGACCCAGTTGAGGCCTTCCATGGGGGTGACTGACAGGGTAACAGGGCACTGGCGCAGGAGAGCTCAGGGAAATAAGAAAGGTAGAGGGCTGAGCATGGCAGTGACGTCCAGGGGCCTGAAGAAACACCACAAAAGCCTCTGGCGTCTTCACAACCCAACACTTCTCAGTTTTCCATCTAAGGAAACTTAGGGCCAGGGTCCCTCTAATATTTGACCAGCTCCCCATTACTCCTCGGCCAGAGAGGACAGCCTGGTGCAGCAGCTCTCCTTGCTGAGAACCTGAGGGCCTCGTCACATCACAGCCCCTTCTAAGCAAGGTCTGTGTCGGCTCTCGTACCTGTCCTCTCCGCCACCTGCTTGAAGCCGCAGATCTGGCAGATGCTCTCAACCCACTTGTTCATGTCCTCCCTGGTCTCAGCCACTAGGTAAAAGGTGCGCTCGCCGGTCTTGATGTCAAACATAAAACCCTTCTGCAGCTGCTTCTTTTTGAGGTTCAGGGTCACGCCTGCATCCAACTGGTCACAGAAGTTCAGATCGATGACCCGCAGGGGCTTCTTGGAGCGACTGTTCTTATAGTATTCCAGAACATCTGATTCCTCGCTGGTCTGGCCCCTCCTCAGAATGAACCAGCGTTTTCTCCAGGCCTAAATCCCACCAAGGAGGAGTAAGAAAACAGAAAACGTAATTAGCCATGACAAAGTTTTTAACGGATTCTGAGACATCACAAAGTTGGGGATGAACACCAGGACCTGCAAAAGGCCTATGTCTCCCCTTGGCATTTCTCCAAAACTTCAAGAATGGAAGATGATTTCAGAATATACGTCAGTGCAGCATTTCACTGTGGCAGTAAGGTGTTATCACTATGAAATAAAACATGCATTTCCATGCTGTAGACCAGGAGGTTAGGTGAGGACACATCCGAGCAACCCTTCCACTAGGCTTGAACACGATGCAAAGCACTCAACACCCAGCACTTTTCGACAGAGTAGAAATTGCAAAACCATACCTTGGTTTATAGATGGCAGCCCCTACTGAGGCCTGGTGTTAACTCAGAAGCAACAGTGTCAGAAACAGAAGTAGCAGCAACAAAACAATTTTCCCAACTTCCAGTAAACGTGCTTTTTACCAAATCATGATCCTTTAGAAGAATCACAGAGAAACCCTTTGAAAACTTCTCTGAAGCACATACTTCAGGATTTTTTTCTATCCCATTCACTGCTACAACCCTAGTACCTCCCATAATGTCTTACACATACTAAGTGCCCGATATATATTACGGAACAAATAAACTCCTTATACCATTCCACACTATAGAATTTAACACTTAGCCGGGCTCGGTGGCTCAGCCTGTAATCCCGTGCCTTGGGAGGCTGAGGCGAGTGGATTGCCTGAGCCCGCGGGTTCGAGACCCACCTGGGCAACTTGGCGAGACCTCATCTCTATGATAAATAAAAAATTAGCCGGGCATGGTAGCGCGCGCCTGTAGTTCCAGCTACTCGGAAGGCTGAGGCGGAAGGATCGCCGGAGCCCAGCAGGTCGAGGCTGCGGTGGCCGGGAGCGGCCACTGCACTTCAGTCTGGGTGACGGAGTGAGACTCCAACTCAAAAAAATAAATAAATAAATAAATAAATGAAAATTGAATTCTAAATGATATTCTACTAATCTAAAAGAAATCAGGAAGGAGAGATGGGTGGGGCGGGGGGAATGAGGCAGCCAGAGAACCAACAATCTCTAAGAGAGTAGAATATACTTTGATGTGTAGGAAAGGAAGAGTAGGTCGGGCATGGTGGTTCATACCTGTAATTCCAGCACTTTGGGAGGCTGAGGTAGAAGGATTGCTTGAGCCCAGGAGTTCGAGACCAGCCTGCAACATAATTTTTTTTTAATTTAAAAAATTAGCTGGGCATGGTGGCATAGTGAAATACCTGTATCCTAGCTACTTGGGAAGCTGAGGCAGAAGGATCACCTGAGGCCAGGAGGTTGAGGCTGTGGTGAGCCGTGACCATGCCATTGTACTTCAGCATGGGCAAAAGAGTGATACTCTAACTCAAAAAAAAAAAAAAAAAGAGAGAGAGAGAGAGAGAGGAAGGGTATATGAAATTAACACCATGGAGCACCTTGTGTTTTCCAGGTATTCTTCTAGTCAATTAACACATGGTATTTGATCTCATCTTCCATAGCTCATTGATAGACTCATGCCTTTGCAGCTCACAACAGGCCAGAGTCCAAACCACAACACAAAACAATGCATGAGCTAAAAGCAATTAAAGCATCAATGTGATCAGGACATTCTCTCCCTCCAGACCTATTTATAGTTTACACAGGAAACTGCTTTATAGCCAGAAGACTGTTTGCAAATTATGTGATTAGCACCCTACAGTTGAGCTCAGGAGAGAACCAGCATCCCTTGCTCTCTGAAACCTCAGGGACAACACTGGAAATCCACTGACTTGTGTGTTACATTCTCTTTTCTCCTTTTGGACTATTGTTTGGCTCTCTCACTCCCTTGCCACAAAAACCTGTAATACTTGGCTTTGTTTCTCCAAGTGTTCATACAAAAAGACATGCATATATCTCCCCATTTGTTTATCATAAAAATAGGAATATTAATATATATACTTAGGCAATTTGGTTTTTGAGTTGCCAGGCTGGAGTGCAGTGGCATGCTTACGGCCACTGCAGCCTTGACCTGCTGGGCTCACGCAATCCTTCCGCCTCAGCCTTCCAAGTAGCTGGGACCCCAGGAACACACCACCATGCCCAGTTAATTTTTCTTAATTTATTGTAGAGATGAGGTCTCACCAAGTTGCCCAGGCTGGTCTCAGAACTGTGGGCTCAGGCAATCCCCTCACCTTGACCTCCTAAAGTGCTGGGATTATAGGCCTAAGCCACTGTGCCTAGCCATACTTAGGCAATTTTATCTTCGCTTAAAAAGAGGTATAGGTTCCAGGTATATATGAGGGGTGATCCAAAAAAACCTGAAATGTATTTATTATTAAAAATTGTGTATTTATTCTTCCATGTTCAAACTTCAGTCACCATAAAAGTACTCTTCGTTTGATGCAATACATCTATTGAGACACTTTTTCCACTTCTTAAAGCAGTTCTTGAACTTGTCAATTTTGATGCCTTTTAGTGTTTCTGCCATCTTTGTTTTCACCACTTCCATATCCAGCAAAACAGGAGGACTCTTTTTATCTGGGAAACATAAAAACATTGCTGTGGGCAAGATAGGAAGGGTAGGGCACAGGGGGTCATGCTGTTTTTTGGCCAAAAACTGCTGAACGCTCAGCTCAGGATGGGTAGGTGCACTAGTAAATCAATCACCCATCATGAAATGGGCAAATGCTCCCCCCAAAATTCACGGAAGCCAAATGCAGCCTCTCACAACAAGGCTAGCTGGTACACTGATGCCCATGGGTTCCTAGAACACTTATCTAGCTGGAGAAGCCTGTACTACAAGGGGCCCACCTCCAAAAATTAACTTCAGTGTATTTTGGGGGTCCCTTCTCATACATGTAGTCTTTCTCACTTGTTTGCAGCTCTATAATATTCTGGGTCCAGGTGATAAAAAAAAAAGTTTCTTTCATTTATTTACACGTGGCATTGTTATGCCCAAAGTTCTAAGTCCGAGAGATCACCAAAGAGCCAGCTCCGATGCAAGTACACGAGGGCTTTATTCAGGCTCGAGCCTGGGCTCGCGTTTGAAACCGACGCAGCGGCTTCAGTGACGAGAGAGCCCCGACTCAAGTTAACACGCACCTTTTATACACAGTTTTGAGGGAGTGGGGTGGTTTTACAGACTTGTGCATACAGGGTTGGATAAAAACTATATGACGTAGTTACAGAGATTTTGACTGATTGATTCAAGCTCGATTTGGGCGGGCTCAGGCTTTGTTACTTGTGATGGACAGGTAACTGCTGAATGAGCAAAATGGAATGTTAGATAAGCCAAGTTTATATAATTAATTAACTTGAGCAAGCAGGCAGCAGGTTTGAAACAACGCAGAGCCTGCCTGTCAAAGGAATGTTTGGGAGGGGGCTTGTTGCTTGTTCAGCATTCACATACCGTTGTAAAAGTTGAAGCTTAACAGGGT
>CAUYQG010236948.1:0-15832 GCA_963574415.1 Tarsius wallacei | reverse complement strand
AAGAGGGGATGGAAGGGAGCATCAGGACACCATTCTGATATTTTCAAACAGTTGCTTGCTTCTGGAGAAAGTATGATGCAGATTAAAGGAGTAGTAGAAAATACTAATTTCATTTTCTCCCTTTCCTCACCCAGATATCTCTTAATTGGAGTCTGGGAAATGGGTTTTTTAAAGTGTGCTTATAAATGTTCTGTATTTATTTGCAGAGCTGCCCTGGAACACTTCCCTGATCATGCCCATTTCCAGCAATTATCATTTTAAATTATGTTTAAACAACTAAATGACCCCAGGAGCACAGAGAAGGGCATGTAACAATTTCACGGCATGACACGCTTTCTATGAACTGCACTGACACTAGAGGATTGCAATAAATAAAGTAGCTGTTACCTCTAGCAAACTTACTCAAAAACATACACATATATCTACAAAAACCCGTAGGCAGTTCCACATTTCCTGATGAACACTGGGCTTTCTTGAAATATTTGCTTATCCAGGGAAGAAAGGAAAGTATCTCTCTGTGTTTTATAAGCATCATTATCAGTACAATGGTATGCAGAGAATGAAAAATATCCCCACTAGGGATTTATGTTCACTAAGAATTCAGAAAGCACAGAATCTGCACCTGCTACAAGATAATACTGGGCTTGCAAGAAAAAACAAAAACTCCAGCAAAAAGCACAAGATATTTACACTAGTTGGGATATTTACTGGACTGAGGCATGAGAAAATTGAAACTTAAATAACCTCTTATAAACGCATCCAGTGTCCAGAATATTAAGACACTATAAGATACAAAAATTTTTGCTGGAAAACAATAGAAAAGATACTATAGATCAGATTACAAAGGAAGGAAGGGTGGACCCAGTCCTGCCAGTTCTTATTATTCATTCTGCCCACATACACATGCTAAATTTCCTATTTTTAAATGAGTTAGAAATTGCCTTAGATTGTACACTCTGGTTGTCCTGTCACGAATACCACTAAAACCTTTAAGGATGGCAACAAGAATTCAAAATGCTTTCTTTGGATCTTTTTGGCAGCATGTTATACGTGACATTTTCCATGCTGGCCACCTACATTATGAGGATCCTCTTGTCAGCTTTAAAGCTGCAACAATGAAATGAACAGGAATTCTAAAGGTTGCTCCCTAAAGTCCAGGACCACCATGCTGAACAATTCTGAGAAAAAAGAGTAAACCTTTGAGAAAAACTGACACAGACTTTTTCTCAAGGTTTTATCTATTACACCCATTCTCATATGCTTCCTTTTTTTTATGAACTAAAATACTTTTCATTATTAAGAAAGGGATGGGTGGAAGAAATATTCCCATTTTATACCTATTATTCATGTCTCACAAGAGCCTGAAGGACAATTCTATCCATGCCATAGTGAGTGGAGGCATAATTAAGAATTTATAAGCCAGGGATGGTGGTTCATGCCTATAATCCTAGCACTTTAGGGTGCCAAGGCAGGAAGATTACTTGAACCCAAGAGTTTGAGATCAGTCTGGGTAACACAGGGAGACCTCATCTCCACAGAAAATTTAAAAATTAGCCACGCATTGTGGTACACGCAAGTAGCCCCAGCTACTCAGGAGGCTGAGGCAGAAGGATCACTTAAGCCCAGAAGGTCAAGGCTACGGTGAGCTGTGATCATGCTACTGTACACCAGTCTGAGCAACAGAGTGAAGCCCTGACTCAAAAAAAAAAAAAAAGAGAGAGAATTTCTAACACCTGAGTGAGTTCCAAGGTTTATACTCCACTTCCTTTATTAGAGATCCAAATATCATCGCTCTTTCTCTCTCTCTCTCTCTCTCTCTCTCTCTCTCACACACACACACACACACACACACATACACATGTTCCAAACCCAAGGCAGTCAAGAACATCTGTGAATAGCCATCGTGTGCAGATCTAAGTAGAAGAAACTTGTGACCAGCTTGCACTTTATTTGATTTTGTCCCTGCTGGTTCACCTGCCCTGGCCCTCACTAGCATTGGTATCATTTTCCATGGAGAAAAAGAGCATATTCACATCAGTCCTCGACCAGTCAACCAAATAATCAGCTACCATCAAAAAACAACTCTATCAGGAAAACCTGTAAGACTCACTCACTTGGTAGGTATGACCTACACAGCCAATCACAAACTTGCTTTCTTCCCCTACCTCATCTCCACCTCTCTCTTCTTAACCCTACCTTAACACCAGCCACATGAAATTAGCTTCTCAGTCCATACACATCATAAACCATGCTCTTTTATGATTCTGGGTCTTTGTTTTGTTTTTAATATATTTCAGATTCAAGATGTATGTGTGCAGGACTGTTACATGAGTATATTGCATGATGGTGAGGTTTGGGCTACCGTTGATCCCATCACCTAAGTGGTGAGCATGGTATTCCAGTTGGTAGTTCTTCAAACCTTGCCCCCTCTTCCTTCCTCTCCCTTTAGGAGTCACCAGTGTCTCTCGTCCTTATGCCCATGTGTGCCCAGTGTTTAGCTACCGTTTATACATGAGAATATACAGTATTCGGTTTTTCTGTTTCCATATTAATTCTCTTAGAATAATGGCCTCTGGCTACATCCACATTGCTGCGAAGGACATAATTTCAATTCTTTTTTATGGCTGCATACCATTCCATGGTGTATATGTACCACATTTTCTTTATCCCATCCACCATTGATAGTTGCTTCCATGTTTTTGCCACTGTGAATAGTGCTATAATGAACATACAAGTGCAGGTATCCTTTTGGTAGAATGATTGATGATCCTTTGTGTATAAACCCAGTAGTGAAATTTATGGGTCGAAGGGGTCTTTAAAAATACTATTTGTTTTCCTTGGGTACCTTTTTCTTTCTAAACCAGTTGGCAAACTCCTTAACATCCTTCAAGATCCAGTTCAAAGTCTCCCTTCTCTAGAAACTCTCCTTTATTTCTCTATCACCTTCCCCTTTCTGTGCTCCCTTGGAACAGTAGCCATGCCTCTACTCTAGTGTCCATTATACTACACATAGAAGTTATCTGTATGTCTGTGTCTCCAGCTAATTTGTGTCTTCTAGCACCTAGAGCAGTGCCCAACTTGCGGTAAGCAACAGATGTTGACCAGAGGGTTGGTGGATGAATGAAGGCATGCGGGCAGGGATCTATGCTTTTCCTCAAATGCATTGCAGTGTTAGCTCAGACTTGTAAGTTTCTGCACGTACTGTGGTATAATTGCAGTAATTGTTCTTCTTGAATTCAAAGAATGCTGAAAACATATGTATCTAATGGGGAAAAAATGTACTTGGGGTTAGTGAGATTGTAGAATTGTTGAACTCCCGGTACTGAAGTTCCAGAACCAGAAACAGGTGGAAGAATAGAAAGGATGTGGCTGAGAAGAGCAGCCCACGAACTGGTTAACTGTTATCTTCACAGAAACCAACAATCGCTTGGGCACAAGGAGCAGTCCTGACTCCCAGGCTGGTCTTCTTCCAGATGACAGTGCCGGCTCCCTGGCCCTTGACATTAGTGAGACCTTCTCCTGCTGAGTCATCTGTTACAGTTTCTCTGGCACTGTTCCTCCATGGATTATGTATTTCCCCTTCCTATTCATTAACATTGTTTTCTTGATACAATCTGCAGCTATTGTTGTTATGGTGTGTAAGTATCCTTTACCCTTGGAAATTACATAGTGTGTGGTTAATGAACATTTTAACCAAAGTGGTTATGTGTTACATTCTCTGATTTGTTCTCAAAAAAGTATCTTAAGAATAAGAGATAAATACAAAGAAGGGGGCAAAAAAAATCGCTTCTAAGAGCAAAGACATTTGAAGAAGAAGCTATTCACGTTAATTGACTGTATAGTCACAATAAAGATATCAACATTTTAAGCAAACAAATTTACTGGGGGGGGCGGGGAATAGAGCAATAGAAAAATCTTATTAAGGGTATTTCAATAATCTATTCAACCAGCATATGCCTGACATACTGCAATGTGCATGAAACAAAAGTTGAAGAACAGAAATCTCCTAAACTCTACTTTTTCATAATCTATAGAAAATAGTTTCCTTATAATGCAAAGTGATAAGAGGAAGCACAGAGATAATCTACGGAACAAGTATAAATCTCATCCTACAAGTTTACATGCACAAGAAATATACTTATTACTTTCTATAATTATGCTTAATTATTTTTTTACACCAAGTCCCCATCTTCCAGGCCAATAGAAAACTGACCTTGGTAATTCTTTGGTCTTTCATCCCCAAACTCTTATCTGGGTCATTGGAGTAAGGGAAAAAGGAGGACAAAGGTTGCCCTTTGGATGTTGTTCATAATTTGACCTGTTTGCAGGACACTACAGGATCAGGGGTCTCTGACAACCTCTGTGTCCTGCAGGAGAAACAGGAAACTTTTAAAAGGCTACAGTGCTCTGACTTTTTTTCTTTGTTTCAGTAGCTTTAGGGGATACCAATGGTTTTTAGTTACATAGTTGCATTGCATAGCAGTTAAGATGTTTGGGTTTTAAGTGTACCCACCACCCCCACCTGTGCACACTGTGCCAAGTAGGTGATTTTTCATCCCTCCCTCTATTCCCCCTCACGCGCCCTTAGTCTCCAATGCCCATTATACCATTCTCTGTGAATCCTTAGTGTAGCTCCCACTTTATAAGTGAGAATATGCAGTGTTTGGTTTTCCATTTTTGCATTGGTTCACTTAGGATGATGTTCTCCAATTCTATCCAAGTTGCTGCACAACTATTGCTCTATTGTTCCCCCAGTAAATTCTGTTCATTTAAAAGATATTATTCATTCTTTTTGATGGCGGAATAGGAAGTTGTGTAATGACTATATCTACTCAAAAAAATAAAAGGTTGCAGTGGTTTTCTCTGCCTCAGTTCCCCAGCCTACTAGTCTCCCATGGAGGCATAGCTGTAGAGTGGCAGAATCGTCAAATGTTTCAGAGGATTGACTTTGGGATCACTTGCATGTGTGTGGGACCTTAGGCAACATTTTTTAAAATTTCCTAAGCTTCAGATTTTCATCTACAAAGTGAAGGTATGTATCTTGCCTATCTCGTAGAGTTGTGGTAAGGACAAAATGAGGCAATTTAATATAAAGTGCTTAGCACCATATTTGGCACCTAGTGAGAGTTCAATGAGAGTTAGCTGCTGACATTATCATTGTTTTTATATTACTGACACCATCACTGGGCTTGACCATGTCTTCCTTGGACTATGAGTGTTAGTGTAGAGGCTTGAGATATGCTTGTGCAGTTGGGGTAGTCCTTTGAACTCCAGGGATCTATCACAATAAGAACATGCCCCAGTGGCCACAGCTCTCCAGTCCAGGCTCTGGAACAAGGCACATACTATAGGCCTCAACCCAGCATACAGCCCACAGCTCAGTGCCTAGACTCTGAAACCCAGTCGCACCCAACCAAGACACATAAGAATAATGTTGTTCCAAGTTGGCCACTGAATTTCAGTTTCTTATGGGGTATTCTGGATTCCAAAACTTGACATCCTTAAAATTCAGTACCTCCTCTTTACACTGCTGTGTCTGCCATTGACAATGCTTACAGGATCCCTAAAGTGCTACTTCAAAAGTAATGAGAAAGGTCTTCATTCTTGGGAGGAACCCTAGAGGAAAACTGCTACTTTATTCCTAGACTAAAACAGAATAATACCAACTTGTTGTTTGAAAGGAAAACCTGAACTCTGTGAAATAGCTCCTATGTAAATGCTTTCAGAATGAAAAATTAAGATTTAATAATGTAAAGTGGGAAATTATAGAATAGCTTCCATAGATTGTATTTTTAGCAAATGTTGCTTTCCACAAACTGGATTTGAGCTGTACAATAAGCATCAACTACTGCATATCTGTAGAGTTGTCCATCTCACTCTATTAGTACTTGAGAAATAAAGCATAGATAGAGAGGATGGCACAAAGTTCTTCTGCCTCCCCACCTTCTGCCACCTTGCTTCTGCAAAGAAGCTGGTGTCTAAGGAGCTCACACTCATCTGACAGTTGTGCTTCAGTGAATCATGGCGTTAGACAGAAGAACCCTGTTGTGCTATGGTGTTACCCTGTCTTTCAATGGCTCCGAGGGTAGAATCACAACTTAGTTGCTGGGGTGTGGAGTTCTTCCTGAAGAGAGTATATCTTCTCACTGTCAGTAATTCTGGATGAGCTCCAACAGGAGCCAGAAAAAAGGGACTTCGGGCCTTAGTTTGGAGTGAATGGGAATCTTCACTTAGTACCTAGGAATTTAGATGGGTCTCTGAGTCAAAGATATGCTGGGACATTTCTGGCAAGGGGATGTCAGCTAGCCTGAAGCAGGGCTAGTAAGGATATCTGAGGTCCTGTATAATCCACCAGTAGTCACTTTTATAGCAGTTTAGGTTATTCTCTTTGTTTTGCTTTCCTTCCATGGTTCCTGAACCTTTAAATAGTCTAGTTAACATTTTATCCTGATCTCAAATGCCCTGTGGGGAGTTAGTGAGGGGTCTGTCTCTTTTTTCAGGTAGAGAAGAGAAAGTGTCAAGCTTACGTGAGATCAGAAAGGCAGTAGTGGTGGTTGTCATTCCTGGAGGAAGACAGAGCTGAGCGCTTATGCATTGTGGTCTCCTGAGAATGGCCAAAGGCAGAAAAAACAGGAACCCACCTGCTCCTGAGCAGCAGGATTCAGTACTCAGGAAAGCCCTCAAGCAAAGAAGTCTAATGTCCAGGAATTAGTCTGCTAGGGGGTCAAGCTATGATAATTTGAAAAATAAAAGAAAACATGATCTTGTTTTATAGTTACTAGCTGGTAAAATCTGGAACACTTGGCCAACAGCAATTACTCAATTTGACACTAAATAATATTTTGCTAATTTTTAAAATACTTGTTCTTTAAGATGTAAAATAAATGAAATCTCATAAGAAGAATTAAGATCACAGTCCATAATATAAATTGTCAAAGATAAATGCTTTTCACTTTTAAAAAATGTCTATCTTTGTAAACAATAAATAACTTGTACAGTAATTTACCACTTACTTGAACATATGGAAGGAATGTAGCTGACTGAAGAGTTTGTAGGGACCATTAGTAAAAAGTAACCTAAAAATAAGATCTTTTCTTAATGCCAAGAACATATTAATGAGACAGAGGAAATTATGTTTTTGGCTTTTTAAAGATGTATTTGGCTTCTCTCTTTAAAGACTACTCTCTTAAAATTAAAGTTTGGGGAGGGGAAGGAAGGGGATGTATACTTTCAAAAAATGCAGAACATTGTTTCTTGGTTAATTATTTATATCAGCTTAAAACCATTTTCCTAGCCAAGTTAATTTAAGAACCAGATTGGGGGGGGGGGGGCGAAGAAAAATAAAAGAACAAAAAACAAAAAACAAATAAGCTTTGTCTCCTTGTTCCAAAAAAGAAGATATATGGGGGTGCCTTTGAATGAAACTTAGGATTTCATTGATAATCTTTAATATCATTTAAAATATTTTGATTTTAAAACTACTTTTTTGAACAAAAGTCTTGACATTTTGTTTATTCACTGCTAATGTTTATAAAATAGAAAAACTATCTAGTCTGAGTTGTGTATGTGTGTGGTCCTGTTGCTTTGCTTGAATTCTTACATGAATAAGGATAAGTTTCAGCATAATGAATGGCAAGGAAAGAGTATCCCCTTCTATGAAGTCTTTTTTTAAGAGTAAAGGCATTTGTTGGGACCACACTCTTCTGTGACACCCTGGTATGCATGTTGTATATTCAGGACCACCTTAAAAATCTTAAGTAAAAGAATGATTTGATGGTATATAAAATAAAATTTAAAAACTTAAGTACAGTAATTCATCTAGTTTTCTGAGATACACATTCCTGTTTTTTACAGAAAAGATAATACAGACCATACAAAAAGCCACTGGATCTTTTAAATGTGGCTTTAAATCATTCTCTAAGTAAGCCAAGCTCTCAGCATGTCAAAAATAGGACCTTCACATGTGGAGAGACAATGGAAACACTTTTGCTTCTCAGAAAGTGGAGTAACAACAGTTAATATGGAATTTTAGCCTTAATTCTTAATACGTTGTTCTCTTGAAAATCAGTAATACTTTCTTGCTTTCATTCACAAGCACAGTCCAGGACTGTTTCTTGTTTATTGATTTATTTAAAGAGCATACAAATTCAAGCATGATCAGCATTGAATATTTGCAGGGCTTGGTCAGAATGACAAACATCAAGAAGTGGGGGATCCAACTCCCCAAGAATGCCTCCACTTTTCTATTTAGAGGGAAAAATAAGCAACTTATGTGCACTACTAAAAATAAAATAGCTGGGCTCGGTGGCTCAGCCTGTGATCCCGCGCCTTGGGAGGTTAAGGTGAGTGAATTGCCTGAGCCCGCAGGTTCGAGACCTGCCTGGGCAATTTGGCGAGACCTCATCTCTACAATAAATCAAAAAATTAGCCGGGCGTGGTAGCGCATGCCTGTAGTTCCAGCCACTCGGAAAGCTGAGGCAGAAGGATCGCTGGAGCCCAGCAGGTCAAGGCTATGGTGGCCGGGAGCGGCCACTGCACTCCAGTCTGTGCGACAGAGTGAGACTCCAACTCAAAAATAAAAATAAAAATAAAAAATAAATAAATAAATAAAAATAAAAGAGTTTTTTTAAGATCTATTATTTAGTCTACCAAAACTGTACAAAAGTTAAATATTGCTCCCAATGTAGGTTTTATTTAAATGATCCTTTACCACTTAAGTGCATATCTTCTCCAAGCATAGCATGTGTCATCATAAATAGAAACAGCTTGGGAGGAATATCAGGGGATGCCAGCCAAAAGGACTTCAGTGCATGAAAATGAAGTATGTGACGACTAGCCCTTTCCATTATTAATGAACTGGAGTGCCATGGAGAAATGCAGCAAGACAAGAGGAACAGCAAAGTCATAAATTAAATAGTGACTTGAAAGCAAGAGTTCCTTAGTTTCCCAGCACAAGACTTACTTGCTGAAGTTTACTCATGGGAAATAATGAAACAGTACTATTGCTTCAAATGAATACAATTATTCAACATAGAGAAAAATTATTTCAATAGCAAGGGTATTATGGTACATGACATCAAGCACATATTGCAGTTATTTTAATAGTTTATGCACCGAAAGAGATCCCTGCCTTTCTTGGCTCCACACACATAACGACTTTCTATAAACCTTTATATAATGTTTATCTTCCTTAAACCAAATCAAAAATCAAACCGGCAGTTTTTGTTGTCTGAACTTGCTACACTAGGGTTGAGTTTTGCAGTGTGATAACACTATAAAAAATATTAATAAGAGGTCTCAGAATATAGAGGAGACATTATTATTGATTATCATTACTGTTATTTATTTAAATATTCGTTTACATCCTTCATTACCAAAATCTCCAATAACCATATATAGTTTTGGACCCAATCTCTGGTACTCCCATTACAGCCACTTTGAAAAACTCACAACTTGGCCAGGCACAGTGGCTCAGGCCTGTAATCCCAGCACTTTGGGAGGCCAAGGCGAGACAATTGCCTGAGCCCAGAGGTTCAAGACCAGCCTGGGCAACTTGGTGAGATCTCGTCTCTACAACAAATGAAAAAATTAGCCAGGCATGGTAGCACGTACCTGTAGTTCTGGATACTTGGAAGGCTGAAGTGGAAAGATTGCCTGAGCCCAGCAGGTGATGCTGGGGTGGCCGTGAGTGTGTCACTGCACTCCAGCCTGGGCAACAAAGTGAGATTCCAACTCAAAAGAAAAAAGAAAAACTCACAACTCAGGTTGTGAGTAATTCTTCTTAGGTCTTCTGTAACACAAAGGAAAAGGGAACTTTGAAAATAAAGTTCATTTCACAGCTTATCAATTTTCATTTAAGCACCTTGAATAAAACGTATGTGTCTATTCATTTCTAATTGATCAGCGCCTAACTAGCATGAAGTCCATTACTAAACTGGTTCTCATAAAAGCTTATTGAGCATAAGAATAAATGAAACAAGTACAACTGAATATTCTTATCTACATATTTCTCTATACATAAAGATAAACATAGTACCAAGAACTGGGTGAATGACCCATCAAAATAATAAATCAAGTGACTCCATGCAACAGGTGTGATTTGGTTTTATTTCCTTGGAGTGTAAGAAAGGTCTTTGTAGTTCAACTAATATGTATAGGCAGACTTGGGATGGGCATTACCACCTGCAGATAATAACGGCAAATAGGTTTTCTTAGCAAATTGTCAAGAACCAAAAACTAGCTCCTAGAACAGGCATAGAAAACATAAGGTAAAATGATAGCAAGACTACCCAGTGTGAACAATTTGAGGACACACACAGGTTTGTAAAAAAAAAAAAAAGAAGAAGAAGGAGGAGGAGAAGGAAGAGGAGGAAGAGGAGAAGAAGAAGAAGAAGAAGAAGAAGAAGAAGAAGAAGAAGAAGAAGAAGAAGAAGAAGAAGAAGAAGAAGAAGAAGAAACTCTTAAAAATCAATAAGAAAAAGTAAACACCTGAATAGAAGATATTGGGATGAAGGTAAAATTATTTTTAAAAATAAATAAATACCATGTGCCACTGTGACTTACCAACTGATCACTCTACCTTCTGGGCACATTTATTTCTAACAGTAGTCAAGTTCTACCCCTCTTATTTTACTGATTGTTCTTCCAAATTATCTCCAGTCTTTGGACTACTTTTTGTGCTATTAGATACCTTCAAACACAAAGCTGCTTTCCTGCAGAAACACAACCACACTTCCACCCCACCTATCTCCACCACCTACAGCAACATACACACACTCTCCAGGAAAAAAAGTAATAATGATAACAATAATAAAATATTGATAGCAGACAAATAAATGACATGTTTAAAATAATGTATTTGAAGAGGTTTTATCTGCAAAAGGATTACATAAAAAGGAGAGGATGGAACATAGGTTGGAACCACAAAAGGTCATCAAGAACCCAGATATTTAGTCAGTTGGCTACCATCATAAACTTGGAAGAATGAAGAAAAGGAGAAATTACTGGAAGTGGAAAGGAGAGAAGAGTGAATCGCAGCAGGCTATCTTAAGAGGAAGAACTAAAGACCTCCTGGGGAGGAACCTAGACCTCACAGTAAGGAAGCTAGGGAAGTTAATACCCTAATTGCTCTATTCTCTTCCTCCCATCTCCCACAGGACTTTCCATGGGCAAAACCCAACCAGAAGACTGGGGGTGGAGACCATTGATATAGTGGAAGCAAGTCCTGGAATGAAAAAGGCAGGGTAGAGGAGGGTAGCCAGAGGATTTGTAGAAGAGAAAGTTATCTAGCAGAGCAACATTGGTAGGAGCCTGAGCAGGGGAGAGAAAGTCACTGGTTTGCAACAATAAATGCTTGGTAGATGGCCCTGGAAATAACTGGACTCTGCTCCCAGGGAACCCAACAAGTACTCATTGATCAGCTGCTACTATGTGTCAAAAACTATTCTAAACACTAGAGATTAGAACATAAATTAACCATGGATGCTGTCCTCAAGAAGGTCATAGCTTAGGAAGAAAATGAGACCCATAAAAAGACAAGTACAACACAATATAAAAAGTGCAACCAATGGAAATATGAATTCTTAAGGTCATGGACTGAATCATAGTTTTTTCTGTATCACCAGCACGTAGCAAAATGCATGCCATGTTAGTAGGGTCAAATAACTGTTAAATAAATGAAAGCTGTAGGGATCATACACGTAGGTAAGCTCAGAAGAACTAGCTCTGCTCTTTGATGAATAAGCCTTCAGCAAACTTGTGAGATAGGCAAAATTCACAGCTCCCAGGTATCTTTTTATCCTTTCACTTAAAACATTTTTCACTGCTTATTCCCTAAAAATATTTAGGGTTCCTTTTATTTCCCATATGCTCAGTGAAGCACTCCATCAACCTTATATAAACTGCTTTCTACTTTCAGTTAAAACTTATCTCACTTTCTTAGGTTACTGCTTTTGCTATATACATATGTATGTACTCACACATATATAAAACATTTTAGTCAGGTAATAAAGATGGCATATTGAATCACTGGGAAAAGAATGGTTTATTCAAATGCAATGAAGAAATTAGCTAGTAATTAGGGGATGAGGGTAAAACTGAAATCTAATTCATGCCTTACATTACAATAATTTGATTGAAGTTTTAAAATAAAAAATTAAATAATAAAAGTATATGAAGAAAATTAGTATACTATTTACATTCATCTTGAGATAGGGAAATTTGGGGACAGAAAAAATAATTATGAACAAAGGTGAAAAATAAATGAAGAGAAAAATGTTTGAAACATATATACAGAGGGTTCATATCATTGTACAACAGAGAAGAGAGCTAGGCTCCGAAAGCAACTGGGAAAATAATGTTTTCTCAAAATATAAATAAATCCACAGGTACAAACTATGCCTTTCCAGTTTTCTGGCTTTGTAAATGAATAGAAAACATAAGGCAAAATGACAGCAAAACTAGCCAGTGTGAACAACTTGAGGACATACACAGAATTTAAAAAAAAAACTCTTGATCAATAAGAAAAAGTAAACACTCCAATAGAAATTAAGAAGAGACATGAGTTAGCAATTAACAAAAGTATAAGTGGACAATAAACATATGGGAAAAGTTTTTATTTTAATCTAGTAAATTGACAATAATTAAGAAAATAATTAAAATATAATTTGGGATAAAATGTAGGAAAATTTGCACTCATATACTTTGTTGGCAATACTTCAGTTTTTCTGTTTACTAGACTCATTCTGCAAATGAAAGATGAATGTAATATTGTCAAATAGAAGCCAGATTTTAAAAAATAAAACATTGTGTGACTATTTGATGGCATTGAAGGAATTATTATTAATCTGTCAATGTTTGATATTAATATTTTTGTTTTGTAAAAATATTCTTATCTTTTAGAGATATATATTAAAGCATTTGTAGATGGAATGGTAGATCATATGGATTTGCTTTCAAATAATTCAGTGTTGGAGGATTAGAAGAAGGTATAAATTAAAACAAGGTAATCGAAGATTGATAATTGTGGATGATAGAAGACTACTGATTCAATTGTTTTCTACTTTTTTATAAATTGAAAAAATTTTCCATAATAAAAAGATTTAAAACTGTTTATATACTAATGCCAAAATTTTAATGTAAATAAAAGATCATATATTCACTATGCATAGAAAAAAGAATAGATGAAAAGAATCCAAAAGTTGTCTTGGGACAATTTTTCCTATCTTTAGCTTCCCCTATATTCTGAATTTTTTATTATGAACATGAATTTCTTTTTATAGCCAGTAAATACGTTTTTAAAGAATGTATGTTGTGCAGTCACCTTCATCTTAGAAAACAAGAACCATTCCTACAACTGCAAAGGGAATGAATTCTACCAACAACCTGGATGAGTTTGGAAGTAGATTCTGCCCCAATCAAGCCTCCAGATAAGAACACAGCTTAGGTGGCACCTTGTTTACAACCTTTTAAGACCTTAAGCAGAAAACCCAGTTACCTGTGCCCAGACTCCTGACCTACAGAAACTGTGAGATAATAAATGGATGCTGTTCAAAGTAAAAAAAAAAAAAAAGTGAAAAAAGAAAGAAAAAGAAAAAGAAAGAAGAAAGAAAGCAAACAGGAGCCATGAAAGAAAAATTAATGGGTTTTTTTTTCTAGGAGACATTTCTACCTATAAATCTTTCATCATTTTTCTGTTTTTCCTTCATTCCACCTGCTTTTAATTCAGGATTACCAGGCATATCGGGCATTGTCTGTGATTTACTTTTCTTCCATACTTTTAAAAAATGTAGCCTATTTTCTTATTCCTATTTGGTACATCTCAATATTAGGTCTTCATTTTAAATGAACTAACCACAATCACACATTATTAACTAAATCCAACATTTTCTCCCATCAAATTTTCATCTAAAACCAATGAGAACTCATTTCTTTTCTTTTTTTTTTTTTTTTTGAGTTGGAGTTTCTAATGCAAGCTGTTAGCAACATAGAACACAAAAATGTCTTAAGATCTTTCAGATATTCAAGCAGACATCATTGTAATGGGATTAGGCAGTAGCATTAAACATTGTAGGCAGTAACATTAAAATCCATCAAAGTAGAACTGTGTTTTAAATGAATTTGTTTTTTTAAATAACAGTGAACTAAATTTGTCCCTTGTACTTAGGCAGATCAGAGCAAAAAGAAAAGTGATACTTTAACAAGTGCAGTGTCTGGGAGACAAAGCTGAAATTTGACACTTTAACAAGTGCAGTGTTTGGGGGGCAAAAATGAACTCTGAGGAACACTAAATTCATTAAACTCATTACCACCCACCCCATTAATGTTAAGGAACACTTGTTTTGTAATGATAATAAGAATCTGATCATTCATTATTATCACAACATCACTCTGGGATTTTGTAGGGTCACTGATCTTCCTAACAATCTCTTCAGGTTCATAGTAGTAAACCTCTTTTACAATGGAAGAAATCAACTTAAAGTTTAAGTGTGTGATTCAAAGTTGCACAGCTTGGATTCATATCTTATTTCTATTTTACACCAAAGCCTGTGCTCTTTTGATTTCAGTGTGTTGCATTTATAAACAGAGCATGTGATGTGATTGATGGAGATTGAGGGGGCAATGAGTGGGGGCAAGAGAACAGACAGTGTGGCAGCATTAAAGGGGGAATAATACTTATTTCAGCTGTGATAGTTATTCTTATTCTATGCTTTCAGTGTATATGCACACTAAGGGAATTCAAAACAACATTTTAAATTTACAAAGGTATCTCTCTTGCCATTTGCTGCTTACCAATGTGTACTGGGATGATTCATGGATTTAGAGGATATTAAAACTGGAAGGAACAATAGAGACCATCTAATGGAATCTTTCCCTTCTCTCTACAAATTAAAAAAAAAAGAAGAAATAAGAAAACATAAGTGAACCTTCATCTATAAGCTCAACTGCTACAGCTATTTATAATAACAAGAAAACAATTGGGTGTGAATTTAATTTTGTTTGAAAACTCATAAAGTAGCATACATATCTACACACTAAGGGTAGTGAATATCACATATATTCAAGTAAACAGGTTACAGTGGAGGAAAGGATGGGACACTGAACTGGAACTAGAAGCACAGGGTTTTGGTTTTACCCGGGTTTATGACAAGCTGTGTGACTTTGATCCCTTCGACTGTTGGATTACTCAGAAGTAAGTACAGGTGGTTGGACTGAGTTCCTTTCTCTTGGACTCTGTAAAAGGAAACAAGTTTCAAGTTCTAGTATCAAGGAAGCAGCTCCTTTGCTAACAGACAACAGAGTATTTGTTTTTCGAAAATAAAAGTAAATCCACAGGTACGTACTGTGTCTCCCCAATGTTCTGATATAGATAAACAACAGAAAACAAAGAAACACTACAGCGATGCCACAGAGAATGAACAATGTGAGGTTATCCACCGTTGTTTTACATAAATAGACAATTGTAGCCCAGTTCAGATAGTATAACCTGATAATAGTAGAAAAGAAGTCAGAGGGAACAGGAAACTGACACTCTGTGATCTCAGGTAATTGACAATCAAGAGAGCCACTGAAGAATCAGAAACATTGATTTCTTTGAGAAACGTGTTAAATTAAAAGAAAATATAGCTATACAATATTTTTCTACATGTCCCCAATCAGGTTTTTAAAAACTAACTTCAAGCCGGGTTCGGTGGCTCAGCCTGTAATCCCGCGCTTTGGGAGGCTGAGGTGAGTGGATTGCCTGAGCCCGCGGGTTCGAGACCCACCTGGGCAACTTGGCGAGACCTCATCTCTACAATAAATCAAAAATTAGCAGGGTGTGGTAGTGCGCTCC